>BGZK01000744.1:0-296284 GCA_005406025.1 Eumeta japonica
GGACACTCTTCTGGGTAGAAAATCTGGTTTTATTATACGATACTATTCTCTAAATAAACAACCTATGTATTATAATGTCTACTTATGTTTAGGTTCGGACGTATGTATGTAGAATAAATTCCTATAAATATGTTTCGTATAAATTCCATTTCGGATCCGTATCTCCCTTTGGATTGCAATTCTGATCTCGATATGTTCGCATTTCGACATAGGTACAGCACAACACATGACACTTTGCCGCTGTGAAGTTCGTCACGAAAGCGTCGGAATAGTGTAAAATAGGAACGCGGCGGTGAAGAAGGAAGGGTCGGGGAGTGTAATACCTGCGCAATATATTATTCGCAACCAATTCAGAGCAGCAAAGTTTCGTACTTTTTAATTACAAATAATTTGATTGTTATTTTCTTTTAATATTTCGTAAATGAAAATATCGTTCATACTTGACTAGAAAAAGAAAACAAATAGCTACGCATAGAAGTAAATACATATTAGCAATTAGCTAGCTAGATATTCTACTAAACGACCAAGCGTGGGTTCGATACGCGTAAGACTTCGTAGCATAGCGACGCATACGATATGATTTCGTAGATACAATCAGCAAGGTGAATTTAAAATTTTATCTCAAATATAAAAGCAATTTTATAATAAATTATGTAGTGTTACTTCACCGCGACTACATTACAACAAAAAACTGTTATCGTAAATAATATGTATAAAAATATCACAACTCTCTAAGATTGTCTTATATTTGTTTAATTTATCTTGAATGTGACGTTCAATATTGAATAACGTTCCACTGATGACGGGAATGCATGTTTTTAAGTATACCTACTACAAAATGCGGAGGTGTTACACTTTTTTTCCAAGACCATGACATTGGTGTCTTTGGGTCAACATTTATTTTCATACCTACTAAATCCCCAGATAGACATTTATAGGGCAACGATGCTGTCCGCTATTGTCTACTACATCGCGTCACAACCCATTATAACATAGTAAGCAACAAGTATGAATAATTAAAAATTTTATTTCATTATAAAAACGAATCGTTGGTTTTAATTAAGATTTTATCTTTTTCGCATCTCTTCTTCTGACAAAATTTCAAAGCAAATTTGTAGATTCGCTGATTAACAAAGACGAGCACGATCCCACCAAAAACAACGCGAAAAAGGGGCCAAGGTCGGTATAAAGGACGTGCGGATTTGTCGGTCTTGTCTATTAAAGATTTAAGATATAAATGAATGCAAATTCTACAGAAATCGCTTCAGGCAAGTTTCTTCAAGTAAACAATATTCTATTACTTTAGAAAAAAATACTATCTATGTTCCATATTAATGAATATTTAATTTTGCAATTTTATTTACATAAAACAATTATTCTTACTAGTTGAAACTTTATACGTGTACGTCAATAAATATAAATCAAGAGACGGTTTAGCGACTGGTGGTGGCTTAAGTTGATCAAGAACGTCGCCTTCGAATCAGGAAGTCACAGAAATGACCAATGAGTTTTTAACTTGAATCCAATTCTAATTGTTTCGTATCTCTTAGAGTACGTTAAGTCGTCGGTCGCGGGATTTACCACAACACTGGTGACAACAATCGTTAGTAACGTCCGACCCACAGTGGGCCAGCGAGGATGTCTTAGGGTTCGAGCCTCTTCAACATTTGAAACTTAAATAATATAATACATTTGAATCAAAAGTAAGTTTTCAATTTATTATTTGAATTTGCCTAACATATTTTAGATATTTGATGAAATAAATTTATGAAATGATATGTATGATTGTATTGTCGAAACAGCGCACTGATAAGTAGAAAACATTATAATTATGTTTGGAAAGTTAAAAGAAATTTAGAAAGAAGACTAAAAATTTTTGAAAGCTTAATCTACAACTGAAAATAAAGATAACGTTTTATAGTCAAATTAAATAAGCTTAAAAGGCTCGTTAAAATATTTTAAAAGAATAACACCTATAATACATACCAATAACTTGGTAGGTACTATATGTGTACCGTATTATAAAGTTCCCCTTTTTTACTTGAGTCGACGACAATGTGTAAGCATAATCAAAGAATGTGTGAACGTACATTCACGACCATAATTTTCCACACATTTTAAATTATGATATATTGCTTACATTTAATTATCGCTGACATAATTTTAATCCATGTAAATATAATATTAATATTGAAAAAATTACAACAGTTACAATACAATACACTTACAATAGGATATTTTTTTAAACTAGTCTAAAATCTATGCAACATTCCACCTTGCAATACTAGGTGTTCCAAATTCAATAGTAAATAGAAAAATTTGGATTAGCAATCAGTTTAATAGATCTTTCTATCTTCCAGCTACGTTGGGTTCAACTGAGAAATGCGGATTTGTTCCAAGTATGTCATTTTTGGCAACTCCATCGTTTTGGGAGTAACGACGTGAGCTTATAAATTTAAAATTTTTGTCAAAGCGAATAAGGTTAAATTAACGCTATTATAAATCAGCAATGCAAGCCTTATAAATTTCGGTTTGCAAAAATAAATAAATACATATAAGAAGTACGCAAATGGGTATATTTAGTTGAAAACGAATATTTTATTATATATATATACGTCACCATTTCCTGTCTGTGGTATTGTAACTATTGTTTTGACTATTTTAATAAGCCAAACTACGGCAGAGTATGCATATATGTCATACATCCTCGTATCGATTTTATTATGAATGCACGTATAAAAAATTAGTTTCGTTTTCGCATTACAGTTTCACGGTCTGCATGGCATGCGAGTGGTTTGACGCTACGACACTGGCTAGACCAAAATCAATTTGTCAATTCTAGTTGTTCCTCATTCATTATTAGATCTGAATCCGAGTATAGATATATAATATACAGGATATATTGTAGGAATATAAATTCTAGAAATCTTTCCGTGTTATGTATTTTTCCTGCCAAAACCAAACGTGTTGAGAGAATTTATTGTTTTTGATTTATATATTTAATTTATGACTCTAAATGTATTCCTTTTTTTATCTCTTAACGACTAAAACGACACTGACTGTTATCCGATGCGAGCTTAAAGTCGATGTACTTTTAAAATTTATATATTTTCATGACTCTTGTCGGGATTAAGATAGATTATCATAATTTGTGTGTTAAATATTCAAAGTTGATTCTAAGTTGTGCGGATTAGATAACTGGTGTGAGTGGGCAGACGACGAATGGACGTAACGAATGTTCCCAGTTCAAGAGATCTGAAACGACCACAATTCACAATATCGCTATTAGTCATTAGCGCAGAGACATATTTTAGCATTCGTATTCTACAATATCTTTGTTAGCTATTGCATCGTTTTGGATACGCACATCATCCGTTTCACAAAATATTATAATCATTTACAATTTTTATCAAATACTTCGTCATGTAGATTAGTTCAAATTTCTACGTTATTTTATAGTTTGTTTACGTCGCTGAAAATATTTAGGCGCAGTATTTTTAGATTTTAAATTCAACACAACGGAAACTTAATATCAGAACATTTGCTGCATTATATCTAAATCATTACGACGTCAATGTTAGGTGATTCCAGATAAACTTAGTATTTCGCATCAGCTTATCACATCACAATCGCCGCTCATGTGCCGCACAGCAGCGCGCCGAGGCCGGCGGGTGATTCACGGACGAGCCGCGTGGTCATAACGCGTGCATTGGCTGCGAGCGCGAGGGTATTTCAAAGTCGGCGCATCCCGGCGAGCGGCGCTCAATGACACACCAGGTACAAAAGCCCCGACGGGGTGCAAGCGACCTCGCAAGGGCTTTCAGAGCAACCTTCTCCTCTGAGTGGAAAGCGAAAATGATATTTTGAATGGTTTTATGCATAGAACATTTATAAATTAAAGTAACTTATTTCAATAGGTTATTTTATCTCATACTCAGTTAATTTCCCTAATATAATAAAGTATATTAATACGTATTTTCATACGGCAAAAAATATATAGGATTTTTAACCAACTAGCGATATAACCGTTCCAATTAGTTGAATAAGGTTCATTTATTGTTTAGGACATTATAACTCCTTTTTCCAGTCTGATTATTGTTTTTGCTTTGCTTATGCTTCGTTATGTAAATAGATAACATTTTCTTTTCGTATAGACCATCGACATCCCAGTAGAATATATCGTACCAGACATGGATTTAGATTTATTCTCAGCCCATTTATCTATACTTTTTTCCCTAATTTCTCGATTTTATATTGCATGCACCAATAACAGTAGACTAACTACTAAAATACACTAGATGAAGGTATGTATATATAGGTATTAAACAAAGTACCTTTTAGGGAAAAAATCTTTAAGAAACATACAGAGGCAACAGTCTTCGTCCATAAGAATTTTACTATTACTTATATCCTGTGAGTCAATTTTCATAACATCTATAATTTACTAGCAAATTTTACATTTGGTACATGAAGTGGAGACTCACCATATTACTTAAATGCGAAGGAGGGCACGGTGATTCCTTTATTCATCAACATACAGAATATATATAAAAATAACCGAGTTAAATGTAAAAAAACTAAGTGCTGTGAAATTGAAAAATAATGAATCATATTTATTGAAAACTAACATTAATATTTACTGTGATACTCATAAGTAACTACAATGTGTGCAAACAAAGACTTCTCAAACTGGGGAAATGAACAATATTGTCTCTGTTCGGATTCAGGTATAAATTCTATGTAAAAAAGGGCTTTGGAAAGAGCATAGTAGAAAGAGTACAATATAAGTAGTAAGTACATGCTTATGAACGCGACATAGGTAGCATTCTGTTTACTTAGATGTTGTGACCACTTAAAAAAGTTTGGCAGCACTAAATATATGCCTAGAACATCATCATTAATAACACAAATAATAGAAGTTTTTCTGCAAAAAGACAAATTACAATATTTTTCTTTGATATCTTAAAAATCGGCTACAATTATCCGCTAGTGTTATTATGTAATGAAGATTTAAATTTTTTAAGAGGTAGTCTTACTATTTTTACACTTACTCGGTAATTTTTTTTCATACTTTTCATACCCGGATGGCTCTAGTTAAAGCTACTGCAGCCGTTCGTCGAACCAATGAGTCTCCATCTCTTGTAGGTTTACGGTTTACGTGTAGGTAAATGACTGAAGAAAATGGAAAACTTGTTGACAAATCGTCAATCTGCTGGTAATTTTCAGTTCAGACTAATAGCTGCGCGCAAAATTTTGCCCTAGCAATCATATGTTGACGTTTCTTCTTATTAGCAATTTTGCATCTAATTGGAAGTATAGTACTTGATGTAAAGTACAGAACCATCACGATCGTTCCTTTGGAAATCTACATTAAATCTCAACTACATAATATTAAAAATTCCGAAAAGAAAAAACATAATTCCAATTGCATCATTAAAAAAATGAGCCTGCGTGTTTCTCTGTTACAGCCATTTTTCTCAAAAACCGTTCGTAAAAACCAAAAATTAGACATAGTACCTACGTCATTTTAAACTGCATCTTTCATAGCACTCAAAATTTTGAAAAATATGTATTTATAAGACAATCATTTGGAAGGAGAGCAAACGAGTGGGTATTTATTGACTACTTATACATTAAGTAGAAAGCGAGAATGACGGAGTGCAAAATATATTTTTAATGAATTTGAGTCACATATTCAAAGATATTTGAATGTTAAATTCGAGATTCTTCTCTAATTCGAAATTACTGGCATTGTGCATTGCGTATTGTATTTGCATAATTTTAAATTATAGAAAAAATTAAAATATTGCATTGGTACAATGGAATTTAGGATGAAAGGAGATCATTTGACAAAGACTTCATGGCCGGAAATCAAAATTGAAATTCAACAACATTTTTTGTTGAATTACAAGAAGTCATTTAATTAAATTGAAGTATTCGTTTTCCGTTAAATTTTCGTTGTATTATTGGTTGTTAGAGAAACTTTGTGTGTGAAACGAAATTAGTATTGTTAATGCATTAATTTAGATTTGTATACGTGAAATCTTTGTATATGAAGCTTTATTTTAATCGTTGTGAGAAAACATATTATCCTGAAAATGCTTCTTTTGTTACATGTCCAGATGTATTTATAAATATATGAAGGTAGAATACCATAATTATCATTATACGTAATATTATATACTTTTCGAGTAGGCCCTCGATAAGGCAGGATAAATACCATAACGTGTTATAACCCTAGGGAGGCGCGGGGCGCGCGGGCGGAGCGAGGCCATGACCGGGTCGCGCCAGGCAAGGGCAGGATCACCCCTTCCCTTCCCACGTCCTTTTTCCCCTGTTCACCCGCCTGTTGGTATATTTTTACAACGATAATTAATTTTCTACTAAACGCTCTACATTTTATCTGATAGACTGCATAGAAATTTTAAAATGCCATTCACATCTAGGTCAATTTATGAATTATGAATGCGTATTCGAAAAGTACTGATTGGTTTAGTGGAAAATCAGGATTGTAATCATGTTACCTAGCATTGTAATGATAGAGGTCATCCACATTGACAAGTACCTCTAAAATATCTATGAATTTCCAATAATAAAGAAGGTTCCGCGTTGAAACGTCGTCATTGTCGGGTCATACATCAACGGGCAAGTCGGGTTTAGTCTGCAGCGAGATAAAGTCAATATTTACAGAGTTTAGAGTAATATTTATAATGTAATTAATACAAATATATTCCTAAAACGATTCCCATTTTGCATGTTGCAGTCATCGAGTTTATTTTATAAAGTATAATAAGTTAATACATTTTTACACTATGTGATGAAAGTTTAGAAAAAGTCATTGGTACATATTTAGTCTCAAAAAAATAAGGTCTTTCAGATTTGGGGATGAGCTTTCTATTACTGGCTGCCGGTGTTCTTCATCGCATTTTTTGTTGCAGCATACTATATCTCTAAAAGAAATGGATAAAATTTTCTACGTACATTTTTTTAAGTAAAAGCTTTTGTTGTAAGCAATATATTAGAAATGTTTGCGTATTTTAAAGATTCTCAGTTGAAAGATTAGACATGGGATCACATTGCGGAAATTTGCTTTATTGCCTGTCGTCAAAAGGAAATATCGATTTGCATTTTCGTTCTAAAATTACTCAATTTTTGAAGATTTTATTCTGCATATTTACTTTTTACTTTTACTTACGAGCTCTGAGCTCGTAAACGTATGAATAATTAAAAAAATAATATACTTAATACGAAAATAGTGGGACGTTTTAAGGATAGCTTGTAGGGTTAGGTTAGATTAGGTATACCTAAACTCTAAACATATGGTTTGAAAATTCAAAATATACCTATATCAATTTTTATTTTGTGTTCTCGTTTTAGACATTAGTTTATGACTTATACTCGAAAATACCGTCCCCCCCTTAGTGCCAAAATCTGTATAAATGCCCATAATAACTCATATCACACATTACTATTTGGGATTTTTTTTTAAATAAAAAATGGACTTTAAAAATAATAAGTTTGTATTTTAAAGTTGTTCTACACTTTAAATTTATAAACAACTACATAATACTAATGGCCCGGCCCATTTTTTAAAACACTTAAGTAACTGTACCAATCCTTCATACGCGGATGATACGCATTTGAAAAAGTTTAATTAATGATAATTTTCAAATATATTTCCGTTATTAACACATAATTAAGATATAATAATAATAATGCGATGGGATTATATGTCGGAGGATAGCCAGTGGGTTCGTTAATTAATCTCACAATCTCTCATAGTCTAATTATTCTCGAGTAAACGCGTTATCTAATCCAATAATTATCACAATACATTAACGAACGATTATTATGATTTAACAGAATTTAATAGAATCAGAAACGTGATGAGTGTGACACGATAGATCAACCCACGTCTATCCGCTGTCACTACCCGAGCAAAACTGACAGATTGATGAAACACTCGAAATATTAAGTCGGAAAAAAAGCTTTTTCGTATTCTACACACAAATTCAAGATAATTTTTCATCATATTTTAATCACATTTAATTATAATGTACATTACGCCATTTTGTTCAACAACTTGTTGCCTTTTTGTAGGTAGTGACATAATCCCATTGCTGTAGAAATTTTAGGACTTCTGATCAAAAAACTGCGACAAGTATTTTTGACAGTCCTCTCTTGATGTTGACCTAATACTACCTTAAGAATTTTGTAGAAACCGAAACAGATGACAATCAAAGGATGCAAAGTCAGGGTTATATGGTAGATGCATTAACACTTCCTAACCAAAATGTCTCAATATTTGCTGAGTGGCTAAAGAGGCGTGTGGTCTAGCGTTATTGTGGTCAAAAACCACACCCTTTCTGTTGATCAATTCCGGACGTTTTTTTTTTCTTTCCTTGCTTGATTTTTAATTAGCTCTTGGCAGTAGAGATCCGAATTGATGGTTTTGCTTGGCGGTAAAAGCTCGTAATAAATAATGCCTTTCCAATCCCAACATACACATAGCGTCAACTTATTGCAAGTTAATCCGGATTTCGTTAGAGTCAGTGGAGCTTGCTTGCATTTTGACCATGATCTTTCCGCAGGTTCTTGTGGTAAGTAATCCATTTTTCATCACCAATCAATCTTTTCAAAAACGGTACCCTATCGCAAGTGAGTAAACGATTCATTAGATTTCTTTCAGTAAGCTCGTGTGGGACTCAAGTATCGAAATTTTTTGTATATCCAACTTCTTTTAAATGGGTCAAAACTGTTTTGTGATCAATCCTCAGCTCTTCAAGTATGAGGTAAAAACTAATATGCCGATCTTATTCTACTATTTACAAAATGACATCGACTTTATCCGTAACAGGTCGAACAGAACAAGGTTCATTTTCGACATCAAAATTACAGGACTGACAACTCTTGAAGCAGTTTTTTGCTACTCTTACCTACACTGTATTGGGTCCATAAATGTTACAATTTTTTACGGCTTGTGTCGTATTTTTCCCTGTTTTGTAATAAAAATCCAAAATGTATCGAATTTCTACGTTAGAATCACTCATTTTGGTGGACAGAAAAATAATAGAAAAACCTCGGGACACCATTTTTACTTTTATTTTTTTCTTGTAAAATGACATCTATTTAATGGTATAAAACTAGCCAGATACAAACAGATCAACCAATGACAGTTTGCTGCAATTTTTTAGTTATAAAATACGAAAAGCCTTTTTCCCTTATCTGAGAGAAAAATAATAAACAATCTACAAAAGAAACGATGGATATAGAATTTTTATTATTTGTTTTTTAATGATATTCCATGAAAGGGAATCCACTAATCAGATTACTCACAAAGATGAATGTAGTTTTTAGTGCGAAATTAAAGGACTGCTCCATTTTCTGAACTAAGATTGTCTGTTATATTCATATTGCACTTACAGGATAACCCGAGTACATGTATATTAAAAAAAAAACATTATTATTATCATTGCATTTTAAATTTTATAAAAAACATTTATTTTACGTTTAAAAAAAATTAAAAAACTTACATGGACGTCGTGGACGTGTGTGCTTACGGATCGTATACAGAATGGAATCAAACATGCTTTTTTTGGCAAACATTCATTGTGCACCTCGAAGTTTTACGTGTGTGGAGTGGAATCTTTCGGAATTACGCTTGCGTTGATTACTCATATAAGTGCAATAATTACTGTATCGTTTATGTATACAGGATGGAATCGATATTTTCACAAATATTCATAATCTCCTTCTTTTTTAAAATAAGTTTGCCAAAGTAACTATAACTAAAATATGTTATTGAAAATACATTTATAAATAGTATAGATATAATCCTACTAAATGTATGGCCAGACTGCAAGCGCGAGCGAGGTCGTCGGATCGCGGTACCACGTGATGAACTCGAATTCTGCCCAGCGCTCGGGCTATGCAATGTATTATTGTTAAATATTTTATCTATTCACTTATCTACAAATGACACTTGATGTTGTTAGTGATGTAAAGGTCGTCGATGGTATTATTACATTAGTCTCTGATTTTCCACGTGTGTTCCACTTACCAATAAACAAAAAAAAAGGCAAACTGTGGCAAATTATTGCGTAAATGATACACAACATCCAATATTACTTGCGGTCTTGCATGTTGTTGACTGTCAGATTATTCTGACTTTATAGTGTAATTTATGTTTCACTATAAAGTCTTAGACCTGCAGTAATGTCACCTCTACAAACTCCTCAACAATAAAATATGTTTGCATATTCGATAGCAGTGCAAGTAATTGTTATTAAGCACTTCATTATTAATGACACAAAAACTTAATTTTAAAACGTCAATATCTTAAACGTAACACTAATACTATACTTTCATAAAAAAAGTGTCTATCGTAAAAAATTAAAAAACAGTGAATAAACAAAATATCTAACTTCGGTGGTAACTAGGCCGCGCCGCATAAGATGGTAAATTCGTGAAATTTTAAAACACTTTCTAAATTATTTTTCTCAGAAACGTTTTTTTTAATGCAAATGGATTAATATTATAACTTCGTGTAACTGTTAATTCTACAGGACTTGATAAAATTAGAAGGTATAGGACTATCCCACTGAACTATGACAAATTGACTAGTAATATAATCATTACAACACCATAGTTAACCAACACAGGATGGAATAAAACTAATAATTACATATATTATTATGTGATACAAATACCTTAAACTGAAAATTAGTATAAGTTTGAAATTACTATCACTAAGAACCATAGGATCATAAAAAAAGACAGTAAATAATATTTCTATTCATTTAATCTGGTGAATTTACTGGTAATAATACTTACAAATACCATTAAATACTATTACGTTACAAGAGGATTAAGAAGTCAATAAATAGGTATTATTATCTGATGGAATATTTGTGAATTCATTCATAATATAACACAATCATTATAATAAACTAATTGGTGAGGTAACTAATTAGTTAATAAGATATTCATTACTGTATAATTAAGCCACCATAATTTGAATGATAACATAATTCTTTTAATTCTATTATAAACTACCAGAAGACTAACTAGTCAATAAGTAGCCATATTTGACTAGTCAATAACTAGGTATATTTGACTATCATAATGTACCAAAACTACTTTGAATTGATTAGTCTTATGTTACTATTTTATTTTATCATAATGTACTGCACAGCTACTTTATGTACTATTACACAAATAAATTATTACGAATTTGTTAGTCATATAAATTTCATTATATAGGAGTTGTTACAAATTTCACTATCAAGTAGGAAGAGTACATGCCATCAAAATAAAAGGAGGTGGTAACTGTCTTTACAGGGCAATAATGCATCAGATAAATAAATTATTTGGCTAACATTCGATTATAAAATGAGTAGGATAGACCTCGCTACACTTATTCAAGAAAATCGAAATAAGCGTATAATCAGGTTAGTCCTCATCTACTACAACATAGTTACATACTGGAGAGACTCTCTCAAATAGGACGTGGGCTATCGCACGCCAGGAACCAAAAAGAATGAATGAAAAAAGATCACATTAGCACAGAGCCAAAATAGCATTTAAAAGGACTGCAGATAAACTTTGCAAACTCTTAGAAATGAACACTGAAAATTTGCACCAAATGAAGAATGTAATAGTAACGTAATAGACAAATTAGGAAAGAAGAATGTCTTTTTATTAAGAAGTTTACTTAACACCATTTCAGAATCTATTACAACAAAAAGGAAAGTTAAAGGCCTTAGTTATATATGGGAAACTCATGTAGGCAAGACATAAGATATTACAACAGGAACCAAGAAAAAAGAACTTCATTAGCTCAGAGCAAATAAGAAATGCTGATGATGCTTATCAATTCTCAGAAACGTACACTAAAAATGTGCACCAAGCGAAGAATATAAAGAATGAAAGAACAAAGGAAGAAATAAGTTAGGAAAGAAAGATTTCTTTTAAAAAGAAGTGGACATCATATATTCAGTACTCCTTTTAAATTTATTTTATCATAAAGAAAAGTTGGATACCCTAGTAACATATTGGAGACTCGTGTAGAAAAAACATGAACCATTTCAACGTGAACAAAGAATAATCCACTGCATTAGTTAAGAGAAAATCAGAAGTTAGAAAGGTCAATGATGAACTTCATCAACTTTCAAAAACTGTCAGTGAAGATTTGCACCAAGCGAAGAAAATGAACAATGAAAAAGAAATGGGAGAAACAAATGAAAAAAGGAGAATTTATTTTAAGGCGAGCTTGAGACTACTTAACTCCACTTTAAGACTTACTGCAACAGGAAACTAATTAATTATACTTGGGAGACACACTTAAACAAGACACAAATTATTTATTACAACAGATCTATTACAACAGAAAGAAAAATTAGAAGTCCTAGTTTAGTTACTAGAACAGGAACCAATAAGAAGAGGCGACTATAGTATAGAGGCAAGCGGAAACTAAAAAAGGCTGACAATAAACTTTGTTAACTCTTAAACGGACGCTAAAACCTCTTCACCAAGCTGAGAAAATAAACAATGGAAAATTGACGGAAGAAAAAACCAGAAAAGATTTTTTTAAGAGCTCGACACCATCTACTCAATTCTGCTTTAAGATATTCTACAATAGAAAGTTATTCACGCTTAGAATACTTGCTTAACGACAGTAGTTTTTACGACGGGAACCAAGAAGAATAAACAACATTAGCACCGAGTACAGTAGAAATTAAAAAGGCTGCAGATCAACTGTTCCAACTCCCAGAAATGGACGTCAAAGTCGGCACCAAGCAAAGGAAACAAAGAAAAAAAAGAAACGGAAGAAATACCCTTCCCACTATATTTATTGACACACTATAGTATCTATTACCTATCCCGACTCCAGTTTCTAGCTAAAAGTTGTACGAATATCGGCTGGCTCTACACTCCCGTCACTCCTAATCCAGACTAGAACCTGCAGTCTCCCTCTATAATTATGATCCCTTCGGTGTATTGGGACTTATCCCTTTCAGTCACTGCGCCTGGTTGAAGTTTGAGCGATGATGATGATGATGAAACGGCTACTTCAATGACTATGGTTTTTTTGGCAAAGTTATTCTAAAAAAGAATGTTATGAATATTCACGGAAAAATGTATGATCGATTCCATACGGTATGTAATCACGATATAGGCTGAGAAACTTTACGTATCGGGGACATTTTTTTATTAGCTTTAGAATGATTACCGAGTAGTTTCGTGTTCAATATCACTAGTCTAATCTATATAGGTTCTTTATAAAAACTAAATTTTCAAAATTCATTACGATAGACATGTATGTTTTCCTGATGTGACTGACAGTAGCGACCCCACGAAATCCAACAAAAAGTCTATGTTGTAATAGCGCTCGGCACTTGCAGATGTTACTAAGTTCTTTATAAGTTTGGTTCCTTTTTTCTTACTAATTCCTGACAATATTTTATTATTCTTAATTTTACTTTACAAATCAGATTTTTTTTAATTAAAAATTGGATGAGCATTAAGCGGTGTGCACTTTTAGATTTTCCAGATACAATGATTTTTAACATTTTACGACACGTCCAAAACAAATACACTTCGATAAAAAAAGAAATGTGATAAACAATATAATGATAGTATTTTTAAAAAGGAATAAACCGAGAATGTGGCCAGTATAATTTTCAAATTTCGCATAGCCTAAAGATATTAGTTTTCAGCCTGCCCTCATACTTTCACCTTCCACTTACTTGGCTATCCTCCAAGACCGCCTCTCACCGGTAAAAGCCACGTTCAGATTTGTCAATACAACGACACAAAACCAACTCCGTACCGACTTCATCCAAGTAAGTTACTTATTGTTTCTAATACCGGAAAAAATAGATATTGTTGTAATTAAAAAAGGTCGAGATTGCCACCACTGTGCATTGAAAAAAAATATTTACCACCATATTCGAATTAAGCTTGGTTAAACATATTGCGTTGTGCTAGCTGAGTAGTTAGTTGTATTAACAAAAAATGTGTACAATTTTACCAATCTGATTAATAGAACAATATTTAAGTTGGTTCAGACGATGAAAATACTGGTTCGCACAGAATTAACGCTGCAAATTCGTTACGTTATAGAAACTTTGGGTAGGCATGACCAATTTTTCCTCAGTGTCGTAGGTTAAATAAACCGATAAGGGTTTGATCAACGGTGATCTGATTTACATGTTTAGGCATTATTTTTAACTTTAATTAAAAAGAAGTTAAGTGCCAAAGTTATTGACAACAAAACTTATATTTTAGCTGCTTATTTTAAACAAAAAATAAAGACATGGAGAAGTAGCTCTAAGAGGGTGAAATAAGGGATAAAATGTTTTATGGAAAATTGAAACCGCTGAAATCGCTGAATAATAATGTTGATATTTTTATTTTAATTATCTACTCAATTCTGCTAATACATAAATCTGTAGAGTCTGCTTCGTTGTTTGCCTGTTTATCAAGACCCTTTTTTGTTAGCAACGCATATATAGTTGAAATTTATACCGAATACTTGGGCTCACTTGGGACTGCAAAAACTCAAGATTCTGTATATCTTATTACAAATTAAGAAAGGTTTGACTTAACTTGATAAAATTTGGGATACACTAAGAACGTGCAGTTGCACAAATGAAAGACAGTATATGATGTGATTTTGATAAAAGATCCGTCTCTTTATTTGCCCAACCTAATACCCGAAACGGCTGTACAGACTCTAATCAATTGAAATAAATTACGTCATGGAATAAGAAACATAATATTTTTCATTTGTCTATATAGATAAATGAAAAATACATGACAAAATTTTGTAAAATGTAATCATAAATATTTGTGCCTTGAGGCACCAAATCTTTATTTATTATTTTCAGTTTTACTCTGAAAGTCTTATAAACTTTTAGGTCTTCTTATAATTAAATAATAGCCTAAGCGGTTATATGAAATTTGTAAATTAAGTGTTATTAAATATCCAGTTGCGCAATCAATATTCTGTAATGGCATGACGATATAGTGTCTGTTTACTTTTCGATAGTCTATCTTCTATGAGTATGGATTTTGTTTGTTTTTTTGTTGTATGCTTAAACAATTCAACCGACTGCTACGAAACTAACGATCTATAGTACGGGCAAACGGGAAGATTTTAAAGATACTAACTTTGTATCTGACGTTGTCTATGTATTTGTACTATTGAACTGAATGTAAAATAATAAGTTTCCTAAATAAAATGAACTATTAACGTTTTCACTTGGACTCATTTTCATATTTGTCTTTGTAGATTCTAAATATTCTTTGACTCATAGAAAGCTACGCTATTCCCGAACAGTATAGCTCAAATTATATTATGATACTAATAATCACTCTGACTTCGTGTAAGTCGAAATTGTGAGAGATAGCTGAATCGAGACCGTGATCGAGATCGAAACCAAAGTCACCAAAAAACCAAAGTCAAAATCGAGTGCGGGAACAAAATTAAAATCAAGAGAAGCAGTACTAAGATGAACTCGAAAGCTGGATTGGGATCAAGAATGGAATCAAAAATCATTTAGCTAAAGGTTGAAGTCGGTCAGAAATGAGAAGAACTTATTCAGAGTAGGACCGAGATAAGAATAGAGAACGAAATAGCGATCGCAATCTTGATTTCGTGACGGGGCGATATATAAGTTGAAGGAATGTATTTTATGTCTACGAGGACGAAGCCGCGGGCAAAACCTAGAAATATTTCCCACAATACAAAAACTTCACAAATATTTCCCATAGAGATGAAATCACAGCCGTTCAATTGATACAATTTTCAAATAGCACGTTTTTTGATTGCCTTATACAAGTTCATCGGATCGGGGTGCTCATAATTTAGGCCTTCAATGTGCTACTGATACTGATTTGGAATATTTAGTACTTTCTATAAAACTTTCCTTGCGGATATTTTCACCGTACACGCTCACTTCACAATTTTTTTTATATGACTGTACAGGTTCTAAATTCTAGCAAACATGCGTATTGAGTACGTATGTATAATAAGCATATACGCTCCATTCATACTTTCTATGATTAACTTTACTTTCCCATTTACTGCGCTGACTGACCTTACGACCGCGTTTGGTTACACGCAGTTTTTGAATACGCACACGGATATCACTATTTTCAACGACACGATTACAGTTATAATGAAATTTGGAAAATCCAAAAATAATGGATTAAAAAAAAATGTTGAAACACTTTAATGTATTAATTGACAATTGTGAATCTAAACAATCTTTTTTTCAATTGTACAAAACAAATAGAATGCAATATATTTTGATAGCAAGTGACCCACCTCCACCTTCTTGTCACCACAAATAATAGTTACGTTGTTTTATTGATAAATAACACACCATATAAATAAAAATCAATATTTCATTTTTCAATCACTTTTGTAAATTAAAATTTTCATTATTTTTAAAATAGCTGTCAACAAATGTCGATATTTGTCTGGATAAGGTTAAATATATTTGATAATCCATCTTTAGTTCAATAAATTTGAATGAAAATTATAAGAATAAACGAATGTAACTTTTTTTCATAATTATTAAGCACCAAATCAACCTTTGTTAAGAACCATATTTTAAATGTAGAATATTGAAAAAAAAGCTTTAGACGAGAACCTAAGATATATATTTTTTTTTTCGTCAACTGAATAATGTTATTTTTTTTTCATCACCTGAACAATTTTATTTTTTTTTATAATTTTGAAATAAAATTTGATAAAAAATTAGGCTTTTTATTTTCTTTTTTAATTTCATATTTTTTTATTTTATATCCAGCGAATTTCCATGAAAAAAGTTTATAAAAAATAAATTAATTATAAAAAGAATAATTATTTTGGATTTTTTAATTTATTTTTAATTTAGTGCGAAGAAAATCATATTTTTCATTTTTTTTAGGGTTCCGTACCTCAAAAGGAAAAAACGGAACCCTTATAGGATCACTTTGTTGTCCGTCTGTCCGTCCGTCCGTCCGTCTGTCAAGACCCTTTTTCTCAGGAACGCGTGGAGGTATGAAGCTGAAATTTATATCAATTACTCAGGTCTACTGTCCCTTGAAGCTGTGAAAAAATCAAACTTCTAAGCCAACGCAATCAAAAGATACAGCCGTTTATGCCGCAAATTTTCGACACTTGCAAGGGAATCAAAACCTACAGGTGCTTCCCGTGAACTCAGAATCTTGAAATTTGGTACGAAGCAACGTCTTATAGCATAGATAAAGGAAAAATTACGAAAACCATAAATTTTTAGTTACATCACATAATATATTTTTTTTTTAATAATTTTAAACTTACTACCCATTTCCTCATAAACGCGTAGAGGTATTAAATTGATATTCATACCAAATACTCAGGTCTATAATACCTTTAAGCTGTAACAAAATCAAACTTCTATGTCAACGCAATCAAAAGAAACAGCAATTTAAGCTGCATATTTTGAAACTCGCAAGTACTCGCAAGGGAATCAAAACCTAAAGGGTACTTCCAGTCGACCTAGAATCTTGAAATTTGGCATGAAGCAACGTTTTATAGCACACATAAAGGAAAAATTCCGAAAACCTTAAATTTTTAGTTACATTACAAAATATATATTTTTTAATAAATATAAACTTATTACTTTTTTCCTCATGAACGCGTAGAGCTATCAAGTTGAAATTCATATCAAATACTTAGATCTAATTGCCTTTAACCCGTGAAAAAAAAATTCTGTCAAAAAACGCAAAACGCAAAAGTACAACCATTGATACCGCATATTTTGAAACTCGCAACTACACGCAAGGGAATTAAAACCTAAAGACCACTTCCCGTTGACATAGAATCTCGAAATTTGGTAAGAAGCAATAGCTTACAGCACAGGTAACAGAAAAATTCCGAAAAGCTTAAAATTTTAAGTAGTTATACCACCAAAAAAATTGTGATTGTAAACATAATTGTAGTTACAGCAATGACCGCGAGTTATTATACTATGTATGGGAGGGCAACATTTTTCAAACGGCAAAGACGACCTCACTCATCGTCATTCAATCCCGATGTTTTGGTGAATGTAGCTGTATAATCTAAATGCGTCCTAACTGCTTAAAGTGTTATACTTATAATTAAATTCAATGACATTATTATATTTCTTATTGTTGGTTATTATCAGACAGCTTGCTTGTATTGTTTCTACTGGCGAAGTTTGATGGGACGCTGGTGGCACGGGAGGCACGCGGGGCGCGGGGCGGGGCATGAACGCGCTCGCACTGGCCCGCGGGCGCGGGGGCAGGCGACTGGCCAAGAGAAGGGGTATCGTCACACAGCGAGCGGCAGCCGTGCGCCATTCGCACGAGCGCCCGCATGCTGTTCGCACGCGTTCCGAAATAAGTAAAATTTGCGACAATTTCTCGTCGATTTTGTTTGTTTCTGCTTTGTTTTCCAATTGCAAAACTTTGTAAAGATATAATTATGGCTACAGTTGCATTAATCGTCAACGAAAATACTATTTTACATAGTATAATACCTATGCCTCCCGATGGAAGTTGTTTATTTCATGCAATAGCGTTTTCTATTTACAATTCCACTAATTTTGATCAAACACAATTACTAAGAACTACAATAGTTAATTATATTTATGACAACTGGAACGAGTTTAATTTGTATACAAGCAATGCCCGGGGAGATCTTTTCTCTTCACGACAAGAGTACAAAGCTACGATGCTCCAATCCTCCAGTTATGGCGGTACTCCTGAGGTGAAGGCAGCAGGATTTTTTGTATCCAGCGAGGTTCGAAGTGTATGAACGTAATACGGGTATTCTGAGGGCTAAGTTTGGCAGAGAAGGATATGCAACAAAGCGTTTACTTTTTTCGGGTAATTTATCATCGGGTCATTATGATTTTTGTTCGCCAATCGGGTCCGAAGAATTACTAAATAATACATACGATAATACGCAGGAAAGTTTGGTAAATAAAACGCAAGATTCAAAGGTTGGTCGTCCAAGACGTAATAAAGGTGGTCGTCCAAAAAAGTCTAAAAAAACCCGTTCAGAACAAGTACTTGAAGCTAAACAGAAATACAAGCAAACTCATCCTAAAATTAATAGGCCAGCTGTGGCATATCGTACGGCGACGGACCTCGAGGAATCTCAAGGTCAGCATCTTCAGGTCAATACCGAACTCGTAATCCCTGATACCTCAGTATACTCCATGACCTATACACCTAAGTCACCTACGCCAATATCCATGACGTATACTCCTAAACACTCTGCGTCTTTAGTAGCTGATAAGTCTGGTGATACACTTTCTCAAAAAATTCTATCTATTCCTCGGAAACGAAAATCGTCAGAAGACCTTAAAAAATATAATAAAGAGAAAAAACGTGAATCGAGAAATAAGACGTTAAAATTAAGGAGAGAATAAGAAACAGACTGTCAAAGAGATTACAAAGGTCACAGGAATCTACACGGAAACGTGATAATGTACGTGCTCGTAACATGCTAGCTCATGGTGTGTTACGCGAGGACCCTGTATACAGAGAAAATGAACAAGCTCGTAACACGGCTGCTCATCGTGTGTTACGAGAGAACCCTGTATACAAAGAAAATGAACAAGTTCGTAACACGACTGCTCATCGTGTGTTACGAGAGGACCCTGTATACAGACAAAATGAACAAGCTCGTAACACGACTGCTCATCGTGTGTTAAGAGAGGACCCTGTATACAGAGATGAAGAGCAAAGTCATAACACAATTGAACATCAACTAAATAGGCAGGATTCAGATTATGTTGAACGTGAGAAAGAGACGCGTAATTTTAGAAAAAAATACTTATCTACGTGATTGGATGGCCGTACGTCAAAATTTTTTTTGATAATATCGCAGATGGTCACACGAATATCTGTTCCTGTTGCGGTCGTTTGTGGCACAAAAATTCGCTTAGAGTCATGAGAAAAGATCAGTTGCCTAAAACATTTTCAAATCAAAACCTAAATGATTTATTTCAAATCAATACATCTGGTGGCTGTGGTTCATTTTGTTACACGTGTCAAAAATATCTTAAAGAAGGCAAAATACCAAGGCTTGCCATGTACAATGGTTTAACTTATCCTGTAATTCCAGATGTTCTGCAACAACTTACTCCACTTGAGGAACGTATTGTATCACCACGACATATATTCCTTAAAATAGTCAGGCGAGGTCAAGGTCTCGGTTATCAACATGGATTGGTAGGGAATGTAGTCAACGTTCGTCAGGAGCGTATTCGTCCTGCAATAGTGAGAGAAGCAGCAAAATATTTAGTCCAAACAGAATTATTTAAAGAATTAAATATTACATATGATGATAACTGGGCATACGACGACGAAGTTGATGGTGATAATGATCGTATAGATAACAATGAATGCACATGTGAACTTGGTGAGTTAATAGATGAACCAGTAAATCCCGGTAATGCTGAAACTTTACTTGATAATGAGCAGGATGTCGTCATAACAATGGCACCCGGTGAGGGTAAGTACCCGCTATCACTACTGTATGACGACTTTCTTGAAGAATTAGCTTTCATTAAGATTCACGGTGGAATTAAAAGGCAGTTTAAAATAAAACTAAGTTCTTCTGACATAATGAAATCCGAAATAACTCGGCATGATAGAAGGGCTATGCGGCCAGATTATTTGTTTACTTTATTAAAGAAACAACAGATGACCCAAATAGGTGGACATATAGCTACTTGTCTTCGAAAGAAAACCGTCAACGGCGCTCCTATTTTAGTAAACAACCTTCTTAATGACGACTACTTACAGAACCTCATTCAGCATGACGATGGATATAGAATTCTTAGTAGTGTGAGAAATTCCCCAGCACACTGGGAAGAAGAAAAGAAAAAATTGTTAGCAATGATTCGGCAGTTCGGTGTCCCAACATTGTTTATGACGATATCAGCAGCTGAAACGCAATGGCCTCATTTAATAAAACAGCTTAAAAGCACAGTTGACAAAGAGGAAGTGTCGCTTGAGGAATCACAAAATATTCCATACGCAGAAAAAGTGCGACTCATTCAGTCCGACCCATTTATATGCGCTACTTTTTGAAACACGTTATAAAGAACTAAAAAAAACATGGCTGTCTCCCGTTGGGCCTTTTGGTAAACTTAAAATAAACCATCAATACCATCGAATAGAATTCCAAAACAGAGGTTCTCCTCATGCCCATATGATGTTGTGGATAGAAGATGCGCCTATCTTCATTCCTGGAGATCAATCATCAACTGAAAAGGTTATAATGTTTGTTGACCAAATCATATCCTGCAATAGTGAAGATTTAGATGAAGACTTAGTTAAGATACAAACTCACAAACACACACATTCATGTCATCCCAAGCCAAGTCGTCCTTGTAGGTTTGGAATACCTTTTTTTCCAATGGATAAGACACGTCTTCTGACACCTCTGGAAGAAGATAATCCAAGCCTAAAAGAATGGAAAGAAGTATCTAAAAAGTTAAAGGACGACTTGGTGAATATTCCGCCACATTTAACATTTGATGAGTACTTAGCATCGACAGAATTAAATATCGATAAATACATATGGGCAGTTAGATCAACACTTAAACGGCCCAAAATATATCTACAGAGACGACCAAAAGACGTCATGGTTAATCCATTTTGTAAAAAGGTATTGGAATTACAGCGAGCTAATATGGATTGCCAATTTATACTAGATCCATTTGCCTGTTCCGTTTATATTGTCGATTATATTAACAAAGCTGATCGAGGCATGTCAAATTTACTAAGAGCGGCGGTCGAAGAGGCCAAAATGGCAACAGTAGCATAAGAGACTCTCTACGCGCAATATCAAAAGTATTTTAAATTCTTCGGAAATTTCAGCCCAAGAGGCAATTTACTGTCTGGCGGGACTTCCGATGTCACAAGCCTCTGAGAGCGATGTTTACATAAACACAGGACACCCCAATGAACGAGTGGGTATTTTGAAATCTTTCATAGATTTGCAGTCCTTGGATCCATCGTCCACAGACATATTTAAAAAATTTACTGGATCATTATAAAAATCGGCCACGTGATCAAACGTTTGATACAATGAGTTTAGCTTATTTTGCTGCGTATTATACTTTTCAACTAAAATCTCACGTACACATGAAGGTGAAAACACTGACCATGAGTGTATAGGAAATTGGATTGAGTTGTTAAATAACGATGGATACGTGCGAAAAGAAACCCAGGGTCATACGTTTCGAAGATATAATAGAGCTCAAGATCCCGACAATTTCTACAGGGAGCAGCTAATGTTATACACAAACTGGAGGGATGAAATTAGTGAATTAGTCAATGACGTTATAAACCTCGAACAGAAATTTATTGAACTTAGTGATGAAATCCGTTCAGAAAGTCTTCAATTTAATCGCTTGGGGGGGCCAGATGAGTTTGAGGCATTGTTGGATGCAATTCGTAATGTAGATAAAGATGAAGAGGATGAGGATAGTGCAGTGAAAGAAAAAGCTCGTCCTTTAGATGATTATGAATTAGAGACACAAGAAGGTGATCCAGATCATTGTCTACAGTTACATGGAAATCAATCAGATTTAGTAGGAGGAGCGATTGCCCAACCAGCAGTTTTGTGTGAAGATGATGTATTGCGTTTAGTTAGAATATTTAATTGTGATCAAAGACATTTTGTTTTACATGTAGGACATATTTTCACTCAAGAATCACCACCACCTTTTTATCATTTTGTTAGTGGTGGAGCCGGCGTGGGCAAAAGTTTGTTAATTAAGGGTTTGTATCAATATTTAATGCTTATGTTCAATAGAGTTCCGGGTATAAATCCTGATGATGCTAGAATTTTACTTTGTGCATACACGGGAAAAGCTGCTTTTGGAATCGGTGGTCAAACTGTTCACAGTACGTTTGGACTTCCAGTATCCCAATGTGGTCAAACAATGCCCGAATTATCAGCAAGCATCGCGAACACCTTAGCATGTAAACTTGCAAAAGTAAGATTAATTATTTTGGATGAAATATCTATGTTAGGTAGTAGAACTCTGAACCAAATTAATAGGAGATTGCAGCAAATATTTCACACAGATACGCCATTTGCTGGTATGTCTATTATAAGCGTCGGGGACTTCAATCAGTTACCACCGGTAGAGACAACTGGGTTTTCAGCCAAACAGTAGTCGAAATCCATTGGCACCCTTGCTGGTGCTCCGTTGTGGGGAACCATTCCGTCTCTTTATGATGACTGAAATAATGCGGCAAAGAGATGATCTGGCATTCGCAATAGCCTTAAACAATATGGCTGTCGGTCGGATGACTTCTATGGATATAGAGTTAATTAATTCTAGATGTTACAGTATTAATACTTTACCTATTGAGGCACATGGAGCGATACACTTATTTGCGACCAACAATGAAGTCGACAAATACAATAATCAAGTATTGTCTCGAATGAACACTGAAGGGTACTCGGTTAAAGCACTTGATGTGGTTTCTGGAGCACCAAATCCGCAAGCCGCTAGAAAAGCCTTGCAATCTGTAAATACTCTACCTACAATGCAGACCTACGGTCTTCCTAAGAATTTGTTTTTACGAGTAGGTGCACGTTATATGGTAACTGTGAATATTGACACTACAGATGGCCTTGTGAATGGTACTACCGGAATATTGAAGGCTATAGATTACGGTCGACACAAGAAGACAAGTGAAAAGCGGCCTTTACGTATTTGGGTTCTGTTCGATAAAAGTACGGGAATAGCTACAAGAAGTAAATGTCAAGTAACTTCGAAAACATCGTCAATATCTCAATTCGAATTGGACGCCATTAGATGCCGTCACTTATACTGTGAAAAGGTGGAAATCTTCAAATCTTGTAGTGCAGCGTACTCAGTTTCCAATAGTACCAGCAGAAGGTATTACAATTCACAAGTCGCAAGGTGCCACCTTAGAAAAAGTTGTGGTCCATATTTCTAAAAATGTAAAAAGATCGATGCTGTATGTAGCTTGTTCTAGAGCAATGTCATCGTTTGGACTGTTTTTAGTCGTGAATTCAGGTACATTTAAACCTCCCTCTGAAATATCAGAATCGAGTGCTGTAAGTATAGAAATGAAAAGACTAGAACAAAACAAATTGGTACCATATTTTAAATTTTGCAAACACCTGAAGATAATGCAGTTCAAATTGTATTTCATAACGTGCAATCATTGCGCAAACATTTTTCAGACGTCATCATAGATCCTATTATTCATTCCTCCCATGCAGCATTGTTTGTTGAAACCTGGGATGTCGTAGAGACACTTTTGAACTTGATGGTTTTATGAGGTGTGCAGAGTAGATGGTCCAGCTGTATCTAATGCAAATCCAGGTTGGGGATCTATCGCGTATGTACGTCGCAATCTTAAGGATGCCGTGACAGATGGATCATGTAAAAGATATTATTTAAATAACCCAGGCGCTGCAAACGGCCATTGTGAATGCTTGCATTTTGAAATGTTTAATATCAGAGTGATAACTGTATATAGGTCACCACAATGTCAAATTAATGTTGCAATAGAATGTATAAATACAACAATATTCGGCAGCAACCTCAATATGTACACTTCATCTTCTCGTCTGATTGTTGTGGAGACTTCAATATAGATTTTAGAATGAATCCCCAAAATGGAATTTCCACATATTTTTCATCCATAAACATGTTTCCGTTAATAAACAGTAGCACTACACGAAGTTGTACAACTATTGATAACGTTTTTCGAACTTCAATGTTCAATGTGGTACTATTCATACCTTTTCAGTCACCATTTACAGGTCTGGTTCAAATTTAATACTTAATTAATATTTTTGAACCAGATTTCTAAATAGTGACTAAAAACTTAGTAAATAAATAACTTTAATAAAAGAACTTTCGCAAGTCTGCTGCAAGGCTAGTATAAGTGTTTCAGTTATATTATAGATAAATGATATGTGTTAATATAAAATAAAGGATTACTTAAACGATAAAGAGATCTTTGTCTTAAATTTATGCTCCTCCATCTTTCCACATTGTAATGTTATGAATTTCATTTTGCAATAAAAATACCATAGTTATGACTCGATTGTCGTAATGAACGAACTTTGTAAACCTTGCAGGTTTGTACGGAACCCTCGGTGCGTGAGTCCGACTCGCACTTGGCCGGTTTTTTATTCTTTAATGCTATTATGTGGTTTACTTAGTACGGATTTTTTTTCCTTATAGTAGCGCCACCCGGAAGTGTAAAGCATTTAAAAAAAAAGTCGGTGCAAAATAAAAAAAAAAAGAGAAATAAGTATACACATGTGCACGTAATAAGAAAAAGATGAATATAGTAAAAACAATTTTTACAAGAAAAAATCTAGAGAACTTGTTCGACTGTCATTAATAATAACTATTAAACGGTTGCGAGCTCAATGACAAAAATCATTAGGGATTCTCTTTAGAATATATGGAGACCTATTTAATAAGATTTATCTTAATCCACTGTTTATATTTCTCTAAATCATGAAGACACACCGACGCACAGACTAACGGATGACAATCCCATATTTTTCAATTAAAATTGCTTCATATAATCTAACGTAAATCAATTACAAAATAAAATACTCTTATAATTTAAGTCTTTAGTTATTTAAACATTAACAATAAAGCGGATTTAACGTCTAGTTTAAAGTATAAGAACGATTTTATATAGAGAAACTGAAGTATACCCACATATTGAGAGTAGAGCACTCTCACACGCTGCACGTTGAGAGTCGTACAATTTGAAGAATTTAAAAAAATAATGGAAATAATTTTGATACTACAAAAACTTAAAAAGAGATGGTATTAGCGACTACCACGATGATGACTGTCTAGGCTGAATGGGAAATTAATAAAATGGTCTAGGATTAGTATCGTATCGATCTCTCGCGTTATTATTTGTTGAAGTACTTACCTTAGGACATACGATTTACTCTAGTTCTACTTCCCATAGCAATAATATTTCAAATTAATATATTTGGACACGAATGTCTACCCCATAAATTGAAGTCGTCTTTCATTATAACTACGAGTAAAACATTAATAATTCCCACCAAAAGTTTAAATAAATTCGCATTGCTGATTTTTTGTTTGATTTTGTTTGATTGCTGATGTTTTGACGTCTATGTTTTGTTATAGGAGTCATTTTAAGAACAGGAGCTTATGCATTAACGCCATCTGTTGTATAAATGTTGTAAAAATTGTTCCCCGCCCCTTTATTTTCCAAACCATATGTCCAAAAAATATGAAAAAAAAAATAACGAAGGTAACGCTCAATAAACACTTCCAACGAAAATTATTTTGAAGATAATCAGATATACCGTTTTGAGTTATTGCCGAAAAACTGCGCTTTTCAACAAAAGGACGTAAGTGCCATGAAGATACGATAGATAGCCTTTTTCTGATGCACTTTAGATTACACTAGTTTAATAGTAATAGTCGACAGACCTACTTGTTTTTCTAGTTATAGGCGACTAAAGTGCTTAAACTATTCTGTGTGGGAAACAAAGAAAAAGTGTAACAACGTCCTTTTTTCATCTGTAGTGCATTTCTTTCTAATTATGGCTTCGAAGCCCTATAGTGAGCATGGTAGACATATTCTTAGCCAGTTTTTTCTTGTACTTCGTTCTCAATTAGACTCTTGATTCTGATGCCGATTTCGTGCGCAATTCTGACCCCGGTCTCGTTTTCGATTTCGGTCCCGATTCTAGCTTTCATTTCTACTCCCCGTGGAGTTTAGAATTCCAATACCGCTAACGGTCTAAGTCTACATAATATTGTTGTTTTAAAGTATAGTAATAAATTCAAATTTTATATACTGCGATTTGGTAAACAATATTTTTGTCAATTCGTCTTACATTAAGTGAAGAGCGGAGGTCTAGGAAAATTCAAATTTGTGTTTGCATGTGGTATGAGAAATACGAAAAAAAATTAAAAAGAATAATTTTGTTGAAAAAATAAAAAAAAAATATTATCGACAATTATGCCACATCCCGATACGTGGAATTGTCGAAATTCAAAAATTATCCTATCTTTTAGGTTGGACTAAATCACGTACAGTGTGCAAAATTTCATTAAGATCGGTTAAGTAGTTTCGGAGTTCATCACAGACAAACGTTATTACACAAGAAATTTATATATTAAGATGATGAATCACTTCTCAGTTTCAATTTAGAATGTTGCCAGACTCATCGCACATACGTATCTTGATTTAACCTTCAAATGTAATTTAAATGTCAATCCATTTCGTTATATTTCATTCAACCTGTGCTTAATAAATTCAATTTAAAATAAACTCAGTTTGAAATAGTAATTCGTATTGTTCTTCCAATTGCTCGAATATCTTCATATCTAGACGAATCCACGTAAAAGTTACGGCTGTATCAAGAATACAGCCAACTAGGATTTTTTTCGAGAAACCTTCCCGTTTGTTCGTGCAACATATCGCCGGTTTCATAGCAATCGGATAAATGGTATAGGCACGCAAAGAAAAGAACAAAATACACACGCATTGAACATAGTCGGTATATCAATTTATATGTAAGACAGGTATTTAATTTTGGGGACACCGACAGCGCGATCAGGTTCGAGAATGAGGAAAAAATAAAGGAGCAAGCTAATTTAAAACATTCACGATTTCTTTTTCTAGAGGCATTGTTTTTATACTGGACCAAAGTATGTAAAAATGCATATCTCTTATTTACACCCGACGTCGCGTAAGTCGTGTGCCAGCCAGTGAGCGTTAGCGGAGTGAGAAGTTTGCGAAAGCAACGATCGAACTTGGTGAAAACCCTTCTACAACAGCGGCATCGTCACGATGCTTTTATAACTTTCAAAATATTTCCGATCGCACCTCTCTCGGTTGGGAAAGCAAAATATAAAGGCTCTTCTAGCTCGTGTCAATCTATACTCAAGCGTGGATATGCAAGGATATTTATAAGTAGATCTGACTCCGGGATTTCTACGTCCATCTGTTTTTTAATCAAAATGCAATTTTTATAGATAATCATTAACAAAGAAATACGTTTCTCCTGGTTGGCAGTCACAATATGGCCGCAATTAAAATTTTATTCATTATTTTTTCCTAAGCAATTTCACTTGTTTTTCAGAATTATAATTTATTTGAAAGAGAAATATGAAAAAAAAAATCATTTGGTCGCAACCTCTTGGCTTGTTTACAGTGGACTGCTAAGATGTTGCAGCCAAATGAGGAATTATAATCTATTTTTACGTTTTTTAAATATTTCATTTTGAAATAAATTGTAATTCAAACAGAGTTAATTTATTAATTAGACATAAAAATCATGCAGTCAGATTTTAGACTATTATTGAATCATGTGCTTACATGTTTTCATAACATGTATTTGTATAAGAACACGCCCAAATGTAAACTAAAACTAAAATCAAATATTTCATGTTATTTTATTAACGAAACTACTTTTTTCTTTTCGTAAATTAAACAGATCAATATCAATTTTATTATACTAATTTATTTTGAAGGTTTTCGCGTATAGATTAAACGAAAAATTAATTGACATTTATAAAAAGCGTTAAATTGTATTCGACAAATACATTTTTCAGTACGGTCAAGGTCACGTTTCAAAGTATTTTTCAGAGATGTGAAAAAATAGAAATAGAGGAAAGCACCGATTCGCTAGTGAAGGTACAGTAAAATTTGAAAGCGCCACACAATAGCGCGTTGTCGAAATTGGAAAGCTGAGCGGCGCGCATCTATTACGCAATAGCTTTTACGGGCTGCGGCTGCGCGGATCGAGCGGCGTTACGCTGACGAAAGGCCCGATGACGTCATCGTAACATAAAAGTGCATCGTTCGTCTCCCCTCCAGAACGCGTGCACACGTGCATCGAGCGCAACGCTTCCTGCACCGAGAGACTTTCTAATGGGAAACCACGCGCTCGACCGAGTTCTCTCCGCTGGAAACTATTGGGAAACGCGACTCTCACGCTGTGGTCCGCTGCAACGCCGCGCGCGAGATGCATCCGATTGAGCAACGACAGCGCGCGTTGTGCAACGCGGCGGCCGCGCCCGGGCCGCGAGCGCGTGCGGCCATTAAAGCGGCCTCTGACCCTATCTATCTATGACAACAGTATGTGACATTTGTGCCAACTGAAATTTCAATTGTTTATACTTACACCTTTGTAGCGCTCCAGTACTCCTTCTACAATGCCTGAAAAGAAAAAAATATTTCAGTACAATATTTGAAGAAATTAATTCGTTTTTATTTTTATAAAAATATATTTATTTACAAAAAAAATCTTACATAAGCTTAAAATACTAACAAAACCCCGTAAAAGCGAGGAAGGCTGTGTTGTACATCTCATTTGTAAGCTATATATATAAAATAGACCTAGATAACAAGGGTTAGGAGAAATAGAACCGAGTAATGATAATTTTCATATTTACTATATAGCAGTAATTTTTGAGAAAAATACAAAACCAACCTACTTGAGTATGCTTCTAAGTGACTGAACGATTTTTGTCATTGCTACAAAAAAACCATAATAGCTGTAAATTTTAATTGATTTATATGTTTACAGTATTTTATGAAAATATAAACATTATTATTACATTACATATGTCAATTTTCATATAAAAGTAAAAAAAAAACCATATGAGAAAGATAAAAAATTTTTAAATAAGACTACGGGTCCTGGATTTTTGAGTTTATGGCAAGATATTTCTGAACTGGACCTCACAATCATATTTAAAAAGCAGTTCTCGACCTATGCACATCTCACAATGTTCCCGATTATGAACCTATTCTAAACAAACACAAATATCGAATACAAATCTCATGAAAACATTATTACACTTTGACGAGTAATAAGCATTTTTATGACAACGCCACGTAATAAACGATGTTTATAGTTATTGCGACATTCGTTAACGTCAAGGACGGCATGGCAACCGCTAATTATGTAACAATTAACGTATTAGGGCATAAAATGTGCACGTAACGTTTTATCGATTTTTACAACGATCAAGGCTCAAATTTTAATTATATATGACTATAAGCTATAACTTTGTTATTAGTCGACATAACGTATACAAAATAAGATATTCAGATATTTTGAAATTATCTTCTCTTTAGATACTTACTACTTGGATACCCAAGTGATTTCAATTGGCATAGATAATTATAAAAATAATCTGATATCAATGCGCTAACACAGCTTCAAATAGTATTTTGTAAATACTAAAAAAAATATTATTGTACTTATGGCGGGTGGCACCAAATGAAAAAAAGCCAATAAGTAAACGTTAGTAAACATTTGATATATTGTCCATATATTATGTGTTAAAAGTTTAAAGTATGGCAAATAAACATTACACTTTATCGTCCTTGTAAATAAAATTTCTATTTCAAGACAAAAATGGGGATGGTGGAAGAAAATCTACCTAAAAAGATGATTTAACTAAAATTATTTTATATCACAAGTAAAATTACAACGAAATTATGACCACATAAAACTCAGAGAAATGTATATAGTGTGTATGCTATAGATTTGGTAATAGATTAGAAAGTAGACTCCCACAAAAAATGACTAAAAAACCATTTTCTGTCTTTTGAATTGTGATACGGGCACGCCAAAATAAACATAAAAGTAAAGAAATTCACCACAGAATAAAAAAGGAATAATAGAAATTTTTCAGATCTCTAGCTAGAAGTTAGGTAATGAAGAATTGAAAGTTCCCTCTCTCGTAACGGTGGCCAACGTAACGAGCACCGTGAATGGAAAGTTGATAAACCTACAAACAATTAAGCGGTATCAGAGCGTCATGGTTTGGGGCGGCCGGCGTCTGCCGAGACGAATGTGGCCAGTCGCTCGATGCATTAACAGTGAAACTTTAGAAAGCCCGCACGAGAATTGCACCAATTCATTAGCGGGACGGCTTCACCTTGCCTTGTCTAATAGTTTCTAATTCTGTACGAACTCCGACATACGCCGGCGGCAATTAACATTTTTTAGGCGACGAAAAGCTAACGATACTCTGGTTAAAGTTCGGTAGTGTGGCACATGGATTAATGTATTTACATGAACATCAACGATTTTTAAAGCTCTGTGGTGAGGTAAATATTTACAAACGACATTTCATTGTCAAGATATTTCATAAAAAAAAACTAATTATATTAATTATATATCTTATAATGGGAAAAATCACAGTTCTTGTGCATTACACAATCTTCGGGTACATTAAACATAAACTCGATAACTAAAGAAAAAAAAAATAAAAGAAATCACAAAAAAAATCATCGCCAAACAGTATTTCTTAACTAGGTATACGTAAATCAAAAATTGTTCCTAATTTATATATTTTTTGATAATTCTAAAATAAATCTGTAGGTATAAAAAATTCATATTCCATTTCCATTCATATTCCACGCAAATCGTTAAGTCGATAAACTGCCTCTTTTAAAAAATTCATAGTTCCAAAAATTGTCATAATTTAATGAAGCCCTCCAGATATTGAGTTCATATTCAATATAAAAATTAGAAACTTAGAAAAAGAAATATCTAAATATATTTAAGTGTCCTTTGGGAACCTTTCAAAATTCCCATTTTTTTGTGACTCTGAAAAAAACTATCAAAACTATTCCAAATTATGTTTTTGGAAAAACATTTGTTTTGAAAAAACATGTGATTTGATTGACCACAACATTGTCTTGATGTTAAAACTAAGCCTAAAAGGGAATAACGATATTTTCTTAGAAGAATAAAATTTTGATTTTTTTTTTTGTTTCAATAAAAGAAAATACATTTTTTGCCACTTGTAACTTGAGTATTAAGAGAATAATAAGTTTTTCTTTCAAAATTGTAATGATGACTTAATTTATGAAATTCATTTTTATTTTGAACAACTGCTTTCTTTATTTATTTTATGGCAAAATTATGAAATCGTCGTTACTATTTACATATATTTCACGTCACATTCTTGACTGGAATAACTCGTCCACGTTCCACAATGGAATAAATATTCTGTTATGAAAACACAATAAAACAGTTATTTAATATGTTCTTCGATAAAGAATATTTTTTTAACTGTTTGACAGGAAACCGCGAATTCTTGATAAAATTCCTTACTTCTTCAACGTAGGTAAGCGTCTGTTAAACAATATCTTTTGTAGTTTAAACAACAATAAAAATAAATGAAATGAACTTGATGAGACTTGATCCACCGTAATGGTCCTTCAATTGTAGCTTTTTGTTCACGTTTATAATGTTTTTTTAACTTCCACGATAACTGATCGATATTATCCTTGCACCAAATTTTAAAACTAACTTTTTCTAAATAACGTTTATACAATGGCCTCTACAGCTAACTAATCATTAAAGATTTCATTACCAATTCTTCTTACACAATAACTATTCCATGTTAACATATAATTAAATAAATATTCACGTTATGACTCTTTGCCATAAGATGTATCTAAAAAAATTTATATTATACATTAAAAATTAAATGAAAAAATATAAAATTAATTTAGAGAATATGGTAATTATTCTTTTTAATTTTGTAAATGAATCATAGATTGATAGATTGAATAAAGTTAACGCTTAACGAAAACACACAAAAAAAGCTTTCGCTTATAGTAAATTTCATTTATTATGGAACAATTCGTACTAACAAACGATGTCAAAAGTTTCAAACGAGTTTAATGCGAATTGACCAACAAGCGAGAGTCAAAAAAATGAGGTCTCAGCAGGGGACGCTACTCCAAGCAGTTCATGGTTTAATGAAACATGCGCCACGACAAACAACACTACACTTGCAATTATGAGTTCTATTCGTTGATAAAAGAAAACTCAAAATTCAATAGCTCATAAGATCTAGTGTGTCCTCACATTGAAAGTAGAGTCCCATTCCAAAATAATTTACGCTTTATGAAGACTCACCTTAGAGCTGAATTTAGCTCGTCGAGTTAATGAAGCAGGTTGAGAAAACGCATGTCAGATACACGTATATCACAAAGATTCATTAACTCATCGACGTCAAACAACTTTCCGGCCAACAAGCGACTTTATGCTTATTAATTTAAAGTGTAAAATCAGTAAAAGCATTACTCTTTTGACACGGTTCTTTTACTAATGAATGACGTTACGTGCGTTACATAAGCTGAGGACAGCCCGGCTTCTGCAGCTTAGCCCCGTTGCGTGCTGACCCGCAGCTAACGTAAGCATACAGAGGACGTGAAGCAATCAAACTCTTTGTGATCATAATTTTATTGTTGTCCTTCCAAACAGGGACACTTACAAAATAAATAAAACCGAGGATACACAAAAAAAAAACCTCTTCATTTTTTACTTTATGACATTAATTACACATCAAAGGCAAATTCTTTCATGTGTAATTAATGTCATAAAGTAAAAAATCTTGCTTGCCTTTTGGAAGTCAATTTGAAAACAAAAAAATGAATGTTTCCGGATTTGGGCGATTGCTTTATCACCTCGCAGGTATTTTATTAGTGTCGACCAGTTGACACTTATCATGCAGGTTGTTTTATTTGAAGCTAGATTAATTGGGTGTGATTGTCTTAGGGATATTAAATTACTAGCAATTGTCCAAATACCTTGGGCCTAAATATACAAATAGAACTTCGAATTCGTTAACTACACGTTATCCTCAATAAATTATAATATTTTATGTAAGCATAAACTTGATGGTTATTGAAAGAGCTATAATGAAAAGAAATAAACATATATAAAATAAAACAAATAATTTATTTATTTCTCAAAAAATAGTTAAATTCACATGCACATATACTTTATATACATACACATACACACATATACAGTTCATTTAAATCCTATAGAGGTAAGATGCCGTTCTCTGTTCATAGGTTCGGGAAAGTGAATAAGATACACATGAATTATCTGTCATGTATGCCCATCTACCAAGTTAAACTTAGCATTAAATATATTTAAACTACAAAAAAAAGTAAAGTTCTAAAGCTAAAGCAATGATAGTGCACCAAAAAATATAAAATTTTATATGAGTTATAATACTTCAAACAGTTAAAACAAACCGGTGCAGCGACACGTTTCCTTACAAAGCTAGTAACTGAACTTGGGTGGAAATCAACCATTCCTTGAGTTTATGTGTAATTGATTTAGTCAATGTTATTATATTCTTTATTTAATTTGTTAACATGTTAAAGTACTTAATTGCAGTATATAAAGGACTACTGTGGAACTTAGTTATTTTGGATCCCTGTATTATTTTGTGTCTAAATCTATCTTCATACTTTTTATATGTATGTATACAGATATCAAAAAAATTTGGTCAAGCTACTTAGTACAAATTGATGTTTAATATTCCGTAATAGATTGTTCTCCACTTTCATTTATTTGGATATTCTTTCTAGTAAAGTAAAAAGTGGTTTCATTGAATTTTTATACGCAATACCCCGCGCTATAATACCATAGTTAATGATACTTTCAAATAGTAAATGATACAGTATTTTTAGTACTCTACGTTCCATGAAAAAACTTAGTTTATATACAAGAAATTGGAAATATTTAACCTTTTTAACGATCTCTTGTACGTGTACATCCCATTTTAGACGATTATCAATATGGATGCCCAGATATTAGCAACTATTAACCCTACTTATTATTTCATTATTTATCTTAATTACCGTCTTTGGAATCGTATTACTATAGCAGATAAAGGTCAGATACACAGTTTCCCCTACGTTCAGTGTTAATTTATTTTTATTCAACCAAGTATAAACTAGTTTTAAAACGTTATTCATATCTTTTTGCACTTCGTCCCAATTGTCGCCCAAATTCCGAATATCAGTGTCATCGGCATATGATGACACCTATTTCTTATCTACAATATTAAATATATCATTTATGTATAAGAAAAATAATAGTGGACCGAGTATGGTTCCTAGAGAGACACCAATTTTTACATTTTCATATCTACTGTTATACTCTCTTGTATTTGACTGTTTGTATTCTATTGTTTAGATAATCTTTGATCAGGTTATTAGCAACACGTCTTATATCGTATCTCTCTAGTTTATATAGTTATACGACATGATTAACAATGTCAACTGCTTTGGCTAGATCGAGAAAAGTGACAATTGTTCGTTTATCAGAGTTTAAATTGTAATATATATACTGAACAAGGTCAGCATGAGCGTCACTTGTGCTTTTATTTTTCAAAAACCAAAAGGTATTTCAGAAATGATATTACATTCAGTTATGAAAGCAATTAATCGAAGATGTACGAGTTTCTCTAAACTTTAGCTAAGTTCGATATCAATGCGGACGATAGTTGTTAGGCTCGTAGTAATCACCATTTTTGTAAACGGGTACAATTATTTTTAGGGCACTGGGCCAGATACCTTCAGTTAAGCATATATTGAAAACATAGTCAAAAAGTTTGCTAATAGAGTATGTTTTTAGTACTTTACCATTAATTTCGTCTTGACCACCTGCTTTAACTTTTAGATCTTTGATCATCTTAAATATTTCGTTGGAATCTGTAGACCTAAAAATATTAATTTACGATTGTTATCTACTAGATTACATGCCCTGTTTTCGCTTGTTTTGTCGATATAATTTTTTTTTAACTAAGTTTATACCTATATTGCTGAAGAAATCAACAAATACGTCAGCCACATCTTTAGCATCGTTGCTTCTTCATCTTTATATATTATTTTTTTATATGATTTTCTACTTTATTTTTTCTTCCCAATTTATTATTTATGTATTGTCATAATTTTCTACTGTCACTGCTGTGCCTATTTATCTGTTCCGAATCATAGTTTGTTTTAGCCCAAATAATGACACCATTTAATATTTTACAGTAGGTTTTGTAATTATCTTTATGTATAGTGTTACTTTTATCAAGTTTCCACAAGTTGTATAACATTTGATTTGTATTACATGATTTAACAATTCCCTCAGTTATCCATTTTTTTTAGGTAAACTAGATGTGTTTTTATTTCTATTATTTTTTGTTTAGCTTTCGGTGTTGCTTTACTTATTAAATTTTTTATTTCATTTATTAGTGCATCTGTAGCTAATTTGGGCCTTGTATCTCAAAAATATAATCAAAATGTAATTGATCGCATAGTATTTTTAACTTGTAATTAATAACAGCTTTAGGAGCTCTAGAGGTGTTTTCTGTGTGACACTTAATTGTCAGAAATATTGGATAGTGATCTGTGAAAATGTACATGTAAAAGAATTTGACATGACTACTTTAGACTTAGAATACATATTATTAAGACAAGAACCTCGAGAGTATTTGGTCTAGTAATGTCACTGACAGTTGATGTAATTAAAACTTAACATCGTTTCAAGGAACTGCTCAAATATATAATCTGTTTTCAGTAGATTGATGTTAAAGTCGTCTACAATACAATGATGCTTGACATTTTTGTTCAGAATTAAATAATCTTTTATTTGAGCATTAAAATTTTCAACATTAATATCGTGACATCTATAAATACCTGTGATTTTAGGAGATATACTATTTTTAGTTGTAAAAATAAATCATAATAACTTATATGGAGCTATACTTTCATTTATAGTTGTGTGAGATAGTATAGATTTGACGTAGATCACCACTCCATCCGCTTTGTTGAACTTTCCTTGGTTGTACTATATAACATAGCCATCTAGTTGTTAGTATTTGTAGTAGTTGAAATTCCATGTTTCGGTACAGGCTATGACATCAGGTTTCATGTCCAGACTATTTTTTAAAATTTCCAGATTTTGGAAATTAGCGTTTAGACTTCTCACATTAATATGTAAGATTAGTATAATATTAATTTCAGATTCAAAAGCCTGGTTTAATGTACTTAGACAGCTGTAATGTTTTTCTATACTTATTGAGTTGTCGTTGTAACTATCCATTTCTATGAGTAGTTATTAAACGTTGGTCTATAGTTTCCCTTTTTTATCAGGCAACCTTCCCAAATATTTGGGTATTCTAGGTAAGGTAGGGTAATCAGTTATATTCATTAGCTTTTGTTATTCGTATTTAAAATATTCCCATTTAGTAGTATCATTTGGGTGATGGTTTGTGCACTTGTTTTTGTTATATTTCTCATTGTAGAATTTACAATTTAATACACTTAAGATATCTGATTTACAGCTACTAGTTTCACGATCACCAGCGCACTTTAAACATTTTATCATATTCCTACAGTTTTTACCACTATGATTTAAACGGCCACATTTAAAACACAGATTTAAGTTTATGTCATCGACTAATTTACAACACTGGAAACCCATGTATAATTTATATTCGTTCTTAACAACAGCACTATATATTTCCGGCGCGATCTCGAGGATGACAGTTCGTTTTTGTGAGTTTTTAAATTCACTGATGAATGAAAATTTTCCACTTAACATCTCTGGGTTTCTGTCCTTGATGTCCTCAGTAAGGTCATCCAGACTCAAATCATTTTGTACATCCAGGATTTTAAATCTCGGAGCTTTGAGTGATTGCACTTCAACTTGGTATCCGTCCTTGAGTTTGTTACTTAGTAGAGCTTTTGCTCTATCTACATCCTCCTTATTCCTATATTTGATGGTAACATCATCAGTTTTATTAGTCAGTAATTTCTTGACAGGAAAAGTGATATCTCCAAGTAATTGTCTCTTAACTTGGTTCATAGTGTCCAAATTATTTTTGTTTTTGGCTTTGACAACTAAATTTGGTATGATTTTCCTTGTGTTTGCTTTGTCTGACTTGGCTATACCTGCGTAACTGATTATATTACCATTGATTGTTTCCTCCATCAGCATGCATTCTCTTGTCTTGATTAAAAAGATGTTATGATGCAGTTCTTCTTTAACTTTTTCGTACAGCTTAGTCTGTGCAATAATTTTGCGTGCATTTTCACATGTATCAATGTTTTCAAACTGACTTTTGGAGGTTATGTCCAATTAATGTCCTGGACATATGACCAACATGTCAAATAAACTTTCCACCACTTTTATTTAATCTATTGAAATCGTTGGTATGAAAAACACTTCACATATTATACAGACAATTTTAGGTACCGTTATATTCGAATGACATTTAAATGTTTTCGCATTATTGTCCGCGATGTGCGTATCGCCCGCCATTTTATAGTATTCATCTATTGATTTATTATTTATTTCTCAGTTAATTATTGCTTATGACGCTATAGCACCTAGCAGAGTCAGCAGTCTTTTTGGCCGCTGTAAATAAGATTACTAAGGTACTACTGTCACTAATTTAAAATGTTTAAGCATTTGAACCAATGTTCTTTTGAAAACAATAATACTACTAAACTTTACATATGCAGTTTTACAACTATTTTTATTTGAATTATTTAGAAGCTACATAGTTCTCTTTTTTTTCTCTAATGTTACCTATGTATAATCGATTCCGCCTAGTAGTCTACTCAACATGTGCCTTTAAAGTCAACAAAACCTTTTCGCCTTCTTCTAAAAATATGATTGAGGTGTCATTCGATTCAGAATCGTACGTAGATAGTTTTTGAAAAAATTGAAGACGCGCTCGCAAAAATTACAAAATAATAAACAATTAACTGAAAAAAAAGGTGGTTTGGTTTTTTGCTTATATCTCAAAAACTATTTGAATTATTTCAAATCTGAAAAAAGATTCAAAAAGAAGAGGAAATTTCTTAAAAAATAAGTCTTCCTTCCGGAACTGTAGGACCAATATTTATATTTTTTACCGAGGCAACGTTGAAATTACGTTTGAAAAGAGGTATTCGGGTTTGCGCAAGCACGTCGCTTATGAACACTTCAACAAAAGATATTATTTAAACATGTTAAATATTAAAATTAATAATAATCCGCCGGTCGAAAATTTTTGCATTATCGAAATCGAAAAAGTTATGCATTAGTCAACTTACGATTTCATATAGCTTGGATATTAACATTGCGACTACGATAATTGTTAAACTACAAATCTCAGATTTTTTTCCTTTCGTGGAGGTATTCTTCAAAGTCGGGACAATAAAAAATTATTAATCTTCACATTGTTATTAAATTGAGAAATTATTTTCTTAATAAGTTTTTCTTTAGAATATTATTTAAACTATTTTATCTATAAATTCCAACAGCAGAGCTTTTCGGATATTTCTTAAATGGGAATCACTTTATAGTTTTATTTTTAGCTTAGGAGCGCAGTACATAACAATATTATAATATTCTTGAATCACAATGCACAAATGGAACGATTATTATTCGAAATAAACAGTAGATTCTCAAGTACTCCATTTTTTAATTTAAAAGAGGACTTATACTAAAACACTTATATTAGGATCTGCCTTCCCCATACTAATTAACAGATAAATATTGTGTCTGGTGTATCGAATGGAAGTGATATACATGATTATATATTTCACAATACACCCATGTCGCCACATTACCATACATTTCAAAGATCCATTTACCTTTTTTTCACAGCGCCAACACAAAATTTAGAACAATCCAATTGAAAATATATATAATTTATTTATTATATTGCAATATATTTGTTTAAATTTTTGTGATAGGCACACAAATTCCATAAAAACATATAATTTTTAAATTATTTGTAGGTGGTTACACCTACGTCAGTTATAGATAACAATAATGTTTTATATGAAAAATTAGATAGTTTATCTAAAGCGGAAAAAGCGAACTCGGTTGGCATTGAAATTCGACTTGAATAAATATACCTATTATTAATTTGCCTTCGAATCTCTAATAAAATGAGGGTTTTATAGCACCGTTGAATAAGTCTCAAAAATGTTAGAGTATGTCCATGGACATTTTTCCATGTAAGGTTAGATTTCCGAATATTAAACTTTGTTTGGTCAATTAAGAACAATTCATAAACATGTGCCATGAAAGCGATAAACTTAATGGCAAATGAAACATTTATCTACAACAGAAATATGTATTTTTGGACTAACTTCAAAAAAAGGAGGAGGTACTCAATTCGTTTGTATGTTTTCTGTGTATATTAAATGGTAGCTTCGTCAGTTGTGAATTGATTTCGAAAATTTTTTTCTTGTTCGAAAAGGTATACTCGCGAGGTGATCCCAATACCATCAAGACAAGACCTGATGATGGGATGCCAAGGAAATCGAGGGGTACCCTCAAATATTATAGGTAGGTATGGTGTGTTTAAGCTATTTTTTGTTATTCAAATGTTTGCGTCTGGGAGTCATTATATCATGATACTGAGTTGATGATGAAAACCACAGAGCTCCTTAATGGTTAGAAGTTAGAGAATAATAGTACGATTTGTGAACAGTAACTGCTTTTTAATCTTAGTGTTTGAGATTCATTTGGTTCGTTTTGATAAATTCCATATTTTTTATTTGGATTCGATGCCAACCAAAGTTTAACATAAAAGGTTAGCTGTCTGACTTACTTAATCTAATCATATGATCTATTCAAGATTTCTACCTACTTAAATTTCGAATGCCAACCTTTATATGTACTCCAAAACCAAACGAAGAAGAGCGCGTGAGGCGGGAGGGCGCACAAGTAAACTTGCGTTGGCTGGCTCGGTGCCAGCCAAAATTGATAAAAGAGGTATTGTCAATATTTAATTAATTATAATTTTAAGTGTTAAAATTCTTTTTAAAGGCTTTAGAAATTGATATTATCATCTTTTTAGTTTAAGGGCTTTTTCAAAGCGGTTTCTTTTTTAAAATTTACTTCATTGAATACAATAAATTGACCCATTGATCACTATTAACAAATGGGTAAAATTGTTTTGTCAAGACATTTCAAGTAATTGTCATCTTTTGGAAATGTTGTTACTGTGTTATAATACTATTTTGTACGTACATATAATGATTTAGTATATCTAACAAAATATTTATTCAAATTAACTTGGAAAAAAGGTAAGATTACGTTCTAAAATGCTTGATATTTTTCAATATGCAAAGATATGTTTTCAGGACAAATACCCGATGCCGACAGTACGAGCAGTTCATTAAAAAGGAAAATGATGCTTTTCACGGGAAGTCTACCCCTTCATTATTTACTATTCAATAGTGGTCGAGAGAATTTAAGAGTGGGAGACAGACGACCTTCGTGCCCTATGGAAGCCTCCAAACTTAACGAATAAGAGTATAATCGATAGCTGAGAGTTGATGTTTTATTCGGCCCCATTAACTACATGATTCATGACCCACTTCATACAACATAGGGCTTCCAATCCCGCACCCATGCTCGATCCCGGTATTGGCGGGAGTTGGAATTCAAATCCCGCGGGATCCCGGTATTGGCGGGATCCCGCATATAATTATGAAAAATATTATGTGAGGCAAATAAAACAATAAATTAATCAAATTAAATCAACGTAATTTCACTTTAATTAACGTTAAATGAGATCAATTAAATTACACTTCAATTACTGAGATCAAATATAAAAATACAATCAAGTACTATAGAAAAAAACAGCTTCAGCTGAATGATAAATAATTATTTAGTTTCTTTCATATTTTTTTTATCAATCAATTGGAAATGTTTGCGAAGAAAACATAGCATATCTAAAGTGTCGTCTGCCAAACTGCAGCGTATTTTAGAGGCAATATAGCCAGCAGCAGAGAATGCTCTTTATAAACATAGAAAACATAGCATATCTAAAGTGTCGTCTGCCAAACTGCAGCGTATTTTAGAGGCAATATAGCCAGCAGCAGAGAATGCTCTTTATAAACATAGAAAACATAGCATATCTAAAGTGTCGTCTGCCAAACTGCAGCGTATTTTAGAGGCAATATAGCCAGCAGCAGAGAATGCTCTTTATAAACATAGAAAACATAGCATATCTAAAGTGTCGTCTGCCAAACTGCAGCGTATTTTAGAGGCAATATAGCCAGCAGCAGAGAATGCTCTTTATAAACATAGAAAACATAGCATATCTAAAGTGTCGTCTGCCAAACTGCAGCGTATTTTAGAGGCAATATAGCCAGCAGCAGAGAATGCTCTTTATAAACATAGAAAACATAGCATATCTAAAGTGTCGTCTGCCAAACTGCAGCGTATTTTAGAGGCAATATAGCCAGCAGCAGAGAATGCTCTTTCGGCTTCCACACTAGTCGGTGGTATTCCTTTTAAAGAATTATATGTAAATGTGAGATATTTCCCCATTGACCCTCCGGACTCATAAAGAGTAATTTCTTTTTTTATGATGGATTCGAGACTGTTAGCTCGAGATGGTGACGGGCAAATTACATTACATGCTGATGATATAGTTAACTCCAGCTCTTCTTGTAAAGTAAGATCAGGATCAGATGGCGAAACTTCTTCACAGTTGTTTGTCCCTTGAGGAAGACCTTTCTCGTCATTGCTCTCCGTCTCAGGTGAATTTAGAATGCCGAACTTCATTCTCATGACGAATTCTTGAATTTGTTTTCGAAGTACATTTTTCGATGGAAAACAGAATGTTTCATCGTCATTTGATGCACAATAATTACACGGATTTTGAAGGTACATCAAAAGTGCATTCAAATTTGTTCGTCGTTGTAAAATCCGGCGGCGCAAACATAAAGCTAGTTCTGAAGCTAAGGCTGAATTATTGTCTTCCAGCTTTTTAATCATGAATTTTAGCGTAGCCTCAGTGGTAATCAGGGTCGCATCTTGACGACAAAGTACTTCGACAGCAAGTTTCACCGGCTTCAGGATATTTTCTAAATTCACTAATGCATCAAATTCATGTTGTGAAAATCTATACTCAATGTTCGCACTAAGACCCAGGTCAATTAAGGTTTTAGCAATGCACAATTTTAGTTTGTTAAATTTTTCAACCATCACAGCTAAACTACTCCATCTTGTCTTACAATCTCCATCTAACTCAATTTTCCGTCCAAATTCGTTCTTGACGTATTTTTGAAGCACGTCATTTTTAGTGGGTGAACATTTAAACATACGTACAATTTTTCGAACCTTATTGATAATATCTTTAAAATCAGGTATTAATTCTCCTTCTGTTGCAAAAGACACAACTTCAACCGTAAATCCACTATTTTCACTTATATTTGGCCTGCCGTCGTTGTCATTTGATTCAGCCTCAGAATTGTCAAGTATATCATCATCAATTAGTTCTTGTCGAATAGACTCATTTTTTTTATAAAGTACGTCTAATATTCCTAGTTGCAAACCATGAGCGTAACACAGTTGTTGAAATGCAGGGACCAAACTACCGGTTTTAACCATAACTGATGCTCCATCAGTTGTAATTGCTACAATATCTTCATCTAAGTCAATTTCAAATTTCTTTAATTTCTTTCTTAAAGTCTCTACGCAAACGGTTGCTGGCATACTTCCAAAAATACGAGTAAGTCCTAAATTCCAAAACAAAGCACGATCATTTGCGTAGGTATGTGCGTTGATGTTTAGATACCGCCTGTTACTTGAAGATGTCCACTCGTCAAAAGTAAGCGAGAAACGGTGGCCAGTTTCTTTCAATTGCGACAATTCATTGACAACTTTCATACGAAGAGTCATACCGTAATTCATAACCATCATTCGAATAGTTGTTGACGATCGTGGCAGAAGGAAGCCTTTAGCTTTAAACAATTCTCGTAAATCTTCTGAGGTGACGAAAACACTCAAAGGTAATCCGTCCTTTGCAGTCATACGTGCAACCCTTTCTTCCATTGAATTTTCACTGTTTTGGATTGGAAAATGATGGGTAATTTTCGTCCTCTTTGAAGGCGACGGTAATTCTGGAGATAACATGGACAAGTTTGTACTCACACTTGATGACGATACAGCATTTTCGGGTACTTTTTTGTTTAAGTCCTCTATTTGATGCTTGGCTTTTAAATGCACGTGTAATCCTTTCGTGGACCTAGCAGTGGTTTTGATAACAGTCTTGCAACGTTTACATTTTGCAGATAATCCATCTTCAGATTTAAGAAAATGTTCCCAAACAAACGAATTACTCGCAAAAGAACTATATTTCACTATACTGGAGATTTTAATTTTTAATTATAGTATAACTGCACCAATACACTTTAATAATATACTGGAAAAGTAATAATTTAAGTATTTATCAATTTTTCGCGCCGTCAAATGAAAGAGAATATTTGTTAGCAGTTGTAAGAAGCATAGACAAATGACACTCGTCGCCCCCGCATTGAGACGTACGGCAGCGACACGCCGAGCCGTGCCGCGCTAGCAGTCAGTAGCCGACCGTTCGCGGTCGTGACTCGTGAATGGTCGTGCGCATGTTTTTTTACAGTCCCGCAAATCGAGCGGGATCCCGCAAATCGAGCGGGATCCCGCACACGTAATCCCGCAGCACGCGGGACTAAAAAATGATGCGGGATCCCGGAATACCGAGATCTCGGTATTGCGGGATTGGAAGCCCTAATACAACATATGTGACCGCGTAACGGGTGTCGGGAATGCTGTTCTTCACTTTTTGAAGCTGTGGGGGGCGAAAAGTCCAGATGCAGTCATCAAAATAATTGTTGGTTTGGATGACTATGACCCTAATAGCAAGTAATGTAGTGGTATATTAGTCGATATAGTGGTATATTAGAGTAGTAATTCATCCTAAGCCCACATTCTTTCCTTGAGCTGGGTAGTCATGGAAACCATCTTTTGAAATTATCAAAAGATATTGCTAGGATATTGAAGATAATGGTGCCAATAGCGACAGCGTACTACGTTATCCCATGGCAATTAATAGCAGCCATTAAAAAAAAAAGGGGGAAAAATTGGCTAAAGGTGTGTTGCTTCTGCATGATAATATTTTTCACACCGCTCATCCTGAAAAGGTATAGTGTAAGATTCTGGATTTGAAGTAATGGACCCACTCGTCTTATAGTCTAGATCTGATCTCCAATAGGTAATTCTTATTTTACAATCTAAAAAAAAATGTTATGGAAAAATCGACACATTGTTGATGAAGCACCGAAGTCGTTGTGACTCAAACATTTTAATAAACAACAATAAAATTACATTTATTAGTTTAAACAATTTTTAACAACTTTAACCAAAATTCAATTGATAGATGTAATAAATGCATTGAAATAAGGAGCGACTATGATGAAAAATATATGTATAAAAAGTATTTGCATTTCTTTGATTTCATATCTATACCGAGAATTTATTGAACCTTCCTTGTATAATAACGTTAGAAGCTGAATAAGCTATGTAAATACGATCGATATATTTTCCTTGACGATAATGAAATATACAAATAAAAAGCACTAAATAAACTTAGATTTAGCGAATGTGTATTTATAGATAATAATTTAATAACCTTTCTGGACCAGAATATAAAAGCATGGAATTTTCACTGAGCGTTTCTTGGATTCTGGAATAAGTAGAGAACGCGAAACGCGTCCACATCGAGCCGAGCCGAGCGTGGAGCAGAAACGAATTCGCCGCATTAGAAACTTGCAAAACTAGCTCTTGCGAGTTATGAATATCTAAGAGGCGATCTGGCCGCGCGGAGTTCGCTAACAAAGTACGGGCGGGTAAATTGCAAGAGATCTCGCCAACGTATACGTTCACCGGTGTCCCAGATGCGCGATACTTTCGTTTTGAAATCGGCGCGCACAATTGGCCGTATCGAGACAGAAACGAAACGGCTGCCGCCGGAGGCGAACGCATACCGGGCCGAGTTTCTAACGACGCCGCCTCTCCGCCACGATACGACGCCGTCCAGATGTTGACGAAGCTAATGTCGCATAATCGCAACGCCGCCGATCGGTGGTCGATAACGTCACGCGGCCGTGTAAAAGGAAAAGTAATAAGTGCCGACTTCCGCGGAACGAGGGAACGCAGTCGGTCTCTCGTCTTATTTCACACGATTTCGACTTTCATATTACCATTAAGCGACATCGATTGTATCTGCATCGGGTGTGCCCGAAAAATTTCGCGAAAAAAGGACCAGTCAAAAGACAATCTGAACGCGAAACCGACGGCGAGGCCCGTTAGTAGCGCCGAAAAAACGTAGCACGGGGATTCTGCAAGAAGAATCACGGTTTTTAGAATAGAGAAGATATTGTAAGACGTCTATAATGAAATCGTTTTATGCGAAATATTATGAATAATACTTACAAAATCCCGTTTCGCATGGATTCAAAGTGGGTTTCTAAACTATTATGTAATACTAAGTTTAAACCGTCGTTTGTAACAATATTTTGTGTTAGTGTTTCGTAATTATTTGCGCATATAGGTAAATTAAATCCGATATATCAATTAGACTACTAGATCTAAAGAATCTAAACAAATGAATAAAACATTATATAATGTAACAATAGAAAGGACTATTTCATTAACTTTTTATAAGGTTGTCAATACAAAACAATCTATCATTTATAATAAAATAATCACTTTTTATTATTTCAAAAATGCTGCCGATAATTTCCATAGGGGTGTGTTTTCGGGGATAGTGCGACACGATTATAATTTCAACTTTTGGGATTACAGCAATGTTTGGAATGTCGAAATATGCTGAATTATATTGCCTACTAATTGAAAACAAAAAAAATCCTAAAACCTGTTGCAAACAAGTAAAAAACAGGTAAAATAGTTGCTTTTTAGGTGTTTTAGGGGTCTCTCTAAATAGACTCCTATTTTTTAATTAGTTTATATTTGTTAAAGTATACAAGCGTCCATAGAGGCGTGTTTTATTATTTTGGAATATGTGGATAAATTGATACTTCAGGCGCGCGAACGTTGTAACGACTTGACCGCCCGTGACTACTGTTCTTTATACATCTTGATGTAAATTCGATGTTCAGATGTTGTGTTTAAAAATTGATGATCTATGAATTTTTTACGTTCTTTATTGTGAAAAACAAAAACAAATATAATGAACTATTTATTTTTGCTAAATTTTATGGTATTTAGTATGGTTGTTAGGTATTGTATATATCTGTACATTGTTTGGTTAGAAAAGTTAAACTTCAGTTTCTTTACCATTTCGTTTTTCAAAGGATTATAATAATTTAAGTAGGTAAATAGCGTTTATAGGATCATTTTCACTGTCTTATAATGGTACTATAGTGCATGAAATCTGTGAATTTTTAATAAATTTACAGCACTTCATTAATTGATCACAATTATACTATAAGCAACACTACTTTGTATACATCTGTATTTATTATGATCAATTGTTATACATTAGATATGAAAATATATTTGAAACGAAGGAAAAAAGCCTTATTTCCACTTCTAATTCAAGAGTGCTATCCGTTGGAATAAACAGTTTGCGACTCAAGATAAATCGTCAAAGTTATGATCAGGTTCCCCAAGCCAAAAAAAAAACCGCAAATACGCACAAATGGCATTGAAGAATTACCGTAATAACTTTAAAGTACTATTTAAAAGTATGTACTTTGATACTTTCATGGAAAAACTACGCTTAAATGGTTCCGGTACTCCCAATGAGACATCTTATAAATAAATTATTCATTTCTAAACAAAACGTTTTTATAAGAGGAATAATAATAAATAGTATTTATACGCGATAGACGTTAATCACGAACTATTTTTATGCACGATGCAACGAGAGGACGAGAATAGATTTCTATTTTATGACAAAACGGTGACATAATTTCTATGAGAGTGGACCGGAGACCGGAGAAAGAGCGAGCGTTAGGCAGGGCGATTTCACAACAGTTTCACTGCGGGCGGCGCCGGCCCCGCGCGCCGGCTATTTGCGTGCTTGCTCTCGTTTTCGATGCATTCGAATGATAAGGATTTCGTATTAACAAACGTTTTGCAGTAAATAGGTTGTACTTTTTTTTTAATATGCTTTAATTCCCACAAATTAATAGCCCGTTATATTTCTCAAACATTGTGTGTCATATAAATAATTAAAATATTTTAAAAATATATATCTGTCCAGAATAAACTACAAAAATTTTAGTTACTTCAAATTAGGCTCAATTTTCACTAATCACATCAATGAGTATTACCGATATTATTATAACAGATCTGACACGCCAGTATTTAAAAAAAGTTCATACTAATATAAAATTTTACCAATTCAAGGAGCCAAATTAGTATGTATACAATAAAATTTTACGCAATTATAATCGTGTAGACAGAATAAAGTTTCATTTGGCCCCGCCCGTAAGTGCGACGAGTAAGCGAAGTGCATTCAGCGTGCACTGTTAAACTTTTAACACCCCGTAAAGTGTCAATCGGCTGCCAACCGGCCGGTTACTTATATAACAATTGAGCAGACAGACGGTCGAGTAACGTAATCGCTAGATTAAAGATGCGTGGTGAAATCAGCCCTAACACTAATTCAATCTGTCTACTCTTTATTTTCGCAGCTTCAGTTCATTAATAAAATAGTTGATGGATGCAAAAGTTAATTTGCGACCGTTGCTGTGTCAGATTTTTATTGCCCGATGGTTGAAACACACCCACCCACAATCTTTTTCTTTCAGACAGAGGGGCTTGAACCGTATCGCACCCTCCGCACTGGCCGAGTTGGAAGCTGTTGACGACAGTGGTATCAAAAATTTATGATACCATTGCGTTGATGAATCAATCTATGAGTTTTACGTTAAGTCAAAGTAATCATTTGCTTGGAGCGATTGAAAGCGTGTCAATTCAAAAAGTAATGACGTGTTCCAATTGATTCCTCTGCTCAGGCCATATTGATACGATAAACAGATTGAAACAGTTGTAAACCGCTGATCTGTTAATTACAATAACAACCTGAATTTTTTCCGCTAATTATTACGGACGTATCTATACTTACATTAGACCAATTAAACGTTACCGAGTTCAAAACATTAAATTAAATAGTCGTGTTAAAGAAAAAATGTGTTGCTTAATTTCACCGAGGGCTAATATGATTTATGAAATGGAAATTTACACACAAGACGGCCACTATTTGGCTGGTTTTTATAATATATTAAGATCCGGGAAAAAGTTTTTTCGTATTTTAAAAGTAAAAAGTTGCAGCAAAATCTCTTTGGTTGTGCTGTTGTTATCTATTTTTGATACCATCAAAAAGATGACATTTTAAAAAAGAAAAAGTAAAAGTGGCAACCCGCCATTTTTCTGTCCACCAAATCTAACGTAAAAATTCGATACATTTTGAAGTTTCATTCAAAAAAAAAAAAAATAAAATGCCACAAGCCGAAGAAAAAAATTGAGACAATATATATATATATAAATGCGCTATAATTTTGTTTCTAATACAAAAAAGATTTTAGTTTCTTCATTTTAAGAAGCCAATTCATTGGCAAATTAAATAAAGGCGACGGGGAAGGAGTGACAGCGATAACAGGAGTAGAGCTGACGATAAAATACCTACAATAGAATCCTACATACCTATGGACAACCGTCGGTGCTTAATAAGTATAGAGGAAATTATTATTGGCAAGAAACATGAAAGCAGTGAAATTGAAACATTTGAATATTTGTATTTTTGTGAAATTAAATTTTGTTCAAAAAATACTCTGCCATTTTAAAAGTTTACTAAAAAAAGAAAATTTTGTTTTACCATCTATGCTCTTTACTGAAACGTTATTGGCCAACACCAAAAATAAAGCAACAAAAATTAAAACGCTCAGAAGCGTAGTAAATTTGCAACCCGAGGGCCCTTTCTACATAAACTCAATTTACGGAGGACATTTTAGACAGGCGTGCCGTTGGCCGGATAAGGAATGCGCGCGCCAGATTTCATAAGCGATTTATCTCTCGACATAACTGATCTAGGTTAGGTGGGCGACACGAGCGCGCTAGGCGTGCGGGCGCAGCGAACGGCGAGCGCCGGAGGTGCATGTATCGAGCGGGTCCGATGTTAACCTACATCGGCGGCACGACACACATTCACCAGCCCTGCCCCGGCCGCACCGGGGTCGAGAGCTCCCGTGTTTCGCTCCCGCTTACCCGACAGCGGCGGCCCTTGGCCGACACCATCCGCGACACACGAGCCTATAACTCGGTCACCGCCGTTGCTGCGGTGGTGATTGAACTATCGAACCGATGAAAACATTTCAAGTGGAAATCACAAAAATATGAATTTTCGTATAATAACATAAGTGTCCTAATCGTACGAAATAGTACATCATGTACAAAATTAGGGTACACAAAGAGAGATATTTTTAAAATAAAGATATGCAGTCGTCAAACCCCCGTCAGGAACAAAAGTTTTTAGTAAACAATAAAATTTAAGAGTTTCATTTAATATTTTACGAAAATATTTATTTATTAAAAATAAGACATAAAGTAGTGAATAATAAATTATATAAAAAATATATTAAACAATAAGTTTTAAGATGGACAGAGGGAGAGAAAGTCGCATGGTGGGGGCATAACAAATTTTCGTTATGTTACGATTTCTACCAGTCAACTCCTACCGCAAGCCGTTAAAAAACTTCGTTACGATAATACACAGTAGTTACAAAATATTTACTTTTAGTGATTCAATCGTTATTTCGTTTAATACGAGGTAATATGAAACTGATAAAAGAATACTTAGTGAATATTGAGCTACATATAGAGGAGAAACATTTATAATAATGCTTTAACAATTTACTAGCGAAATTTCTAATGTATAAATTATTCATAAAACACGCATGTACTTATCACATAATTTATAAAGCTTCACTACCTACATACATTATCAGCCAATTTTAACCATCGCCAAAGACTCCCAAGCGCCGCAAGCCTTAGTCACACGAGATACGCAGCGATATTTATGTCAAGCGGTACGAAATCCGAGGCGTTTTCCGTTGCCGAAACTTCCCTCGGTTCACTGTCGGAGCGGGCCCGACTGCGGCCCGGCGCGGCCCGTGTAGGCGAACCTGTAACTTGGTGGAGCGCTCTAAATATTGCACAAGGACGCGGGCCCCCGCCGCGGCCCCCTTTCGCCCTCCTCGACTCATTCGTTTACAATACACACGAACACGAAACCCGACCGCGGGGGACAGAGGAGCGTTCTTAATCCTGATGTTCGTTGTGAGGCTGCTGCCGGATCTTAAAAATTCGCTAAGACTAATTTGGCACGCATTCATTACTTGAGGGTCTTCACAAGCACAATCATTCCTGCTTGTATCTTATCTATCATATCTATTCCTCCTATACGACGGGCAATGTCTATAACGAGAAACAGACTTTATTACATCTGTCTTCATATACCACTATTCTTTAAAATGCAACAACTCAATGAATAATCTAAAACTATATTGAATTCTGACGATTTTCCATTCACGATACCCTTCAAACAAATTAACCGATTTCGACTAAGTTTACAGTATTCTATGCAGTTCTATTTAGTAATAGAGCTCATTAGATTTTGAAATTCATCGGTTCATGTACACACGCACACGTCACTACAGACATTACTATGAAACTTGTCAAAAGTTTCCTAGGACAAGTTTCCTATCACAATGTTGATTAAATACGATGCTGTCTAAAAAATAAGTCCTTATAAGCCTAAGGCAAATAAGTCTTTAATCAAAAGGTTTTACAGCAAAAATACCGGCCAAGTGAATCAGACTCATGCATTGAAATTCTTGTATAATAAATACACTTATTTCAAAATAAATTGGACCATCTAGTTAGCTGTTTACAAGGAGTTAAAGAGGATTAAATAATTAAAAAAATATACATACTGTATTGTTTTATGAAAATGGTAATTTTTGAAACTTCATTTTAAGATACGAATAATTTCAGATAGTTTGATTTGTAAACTTCAAAAATCTGGGGAAACGAGCAAACAGAAGGACAAACAGACAGACGCCGAAGCCACATAATTAGTTCTATTTAGGTCTTTTGAATATGTGTAAGCGAAATAAATCAAACAAAACAACCAACAAAAACTCATAGTGTAAAAATTAGTATAACGCGTAGTATTTTTGTTTTATCTTCCATTTGGTACTTTGTTATCAATTTAATGTAGAATGCTTAGAAATATAGTATTTTAACATTGAAGTAAGTATCATTTTCATTGTTTACTGGCGCTTATTTAGGCGTATCTTATTTATAAAAATTACATGTACTTAATAAGTGAAAATTAACTACGTATGATAAAATGATAAAACAAATATTCGGGTTTATATATTATAGTACAGATAAATATAGAAACATTCACCCGTAAAAATAACAGCGTATTGTAACAAAAACTACTTTTACGAAATCAAAAAACGTAACTGAAAAATAAGAATACGAAATCATCTTGCTCTATAAATACTTTTCCGTTACACTTTTGTAAGAAAAATACACCTATGGAAAAACATAATTTATCAAATTATTTCATATATTGTTTTTCAGTTATAAAAGACATGTTTCATATCCGGTCTGTACTATGCAAATATCTTACAAAATCTAATAAAAATCTATAGATCATTGGAAAAATAATAAAATTAGAATTTTTGAAGTAAAATCTTCTTTCGCACCATTGTTATATAAAACTCGATGAAACGAAAAGCGATAGTAAGACCATATGTATCTTATAGGACTTATTCTGCGATAGGAAGAGATAAAATATGAGATGAGATACAATGTGGGAGAGAAATATGCGTGCTTATATGCGCCTGCGTATTGTCATTTGTTGAAATTGAAAATATTGCGTATAAATAATGAAATGCAAAAGAATTTTTAAATTTGATAACAACATTATAATAATCTCACCTGTCTCACTCATACCCTATAAAATCATCGCCATTCTTTTGCAGTTTAATTTTCTGAACGTTCCACTTTTAACGCGAGTGAACCGCACACATGTTATTTTTTTGTATAAAAGCATTATTTAATATGTTCGTTCCGAAATTTGTTAACTATCTATCACAAATTAAATGTACCTTATGAGATAATTTAAAAACAAAATAATAATGAAAAATCATCCCAGATCAGCTTATAAGTTAAAAATGTATAAAAACTTATAAAACGAAATTTTTTATATGTCCTTTTTTTTTTTCTTTGGCAAAGTGTGCTGCATTTTATAGTGTATAGTGTTTCGATCAATATAGAGTCTATATTCACGGGCTAACATTTCCGGAAAACAGAAATACAAAGAAAAATAATTCACTACTATTTTCTCTTTCGCTCGTATGACTATGCCTCTCTGTCCGCCGGACATGCTCGCCCGAGAATATTTATTATGACATGGAGGCAATCTTTGTTTTTTAAATTAAGCAATGCTTATAATAACGCGCCTAATGCACCGTTAAAAGGCAAACCCATGAATAAAGCAAATTAATGAGAAATTAAACATATGCGATTAAGTTTTCAAAAATTATAAATTTTGTTACTCATATGCGTTTAAATCATTTATATTGATTGAATATGTAATAATATTTTATTTAGTTCACTTTGCACAAAAATTAGGAATAAATTGCCAATATTCTTTATTCGTTCATCATGAAATTTAACACACATATATTTATTTTTCCATCAGCCTAAATGAATGTATACGTTAACACTGACTAGTATACTTAATGCAAACGACAGTCATCAAACGATACAATAGCATAAAAAAAATATATATTGTTTGTTAATAAATCGATATATTGCTGTCGATGAAAATAAGGAATCTCCATATAGGACCGCACAAAAACTTCGTATCTTCATTGACAAATATCTAATTATAACTTTTACTTAACACCACAGAAAAAAAAAACAATGTTCTCGCTGAGCTTTTTAAAACTATCATTGTCGCTGCATACCCGTCAACATCAAAGGTCAGACCAAGTACACGTTCACATGCGCACTCCAAAGCTGACGGCGCGACGCGACGCGACCCCGGCGACGCACGACTACAATGCGGCCTCATAACGAAATCGTGTCGGGTACATTATTGAATGCAGATGTAACGCGCTTAATAAACGCCCTAGCCGGAGGATCGGATGCCGGGTCGACGGCCGGCCCGCGGCGCTCGCGATCGATAACCTGATTTGCACACCGACACTTGTCATAATTGATACGCTACTCCACATCCCGAAAGTGTCCCGGGCCGCGCAAACAGGCGCATAACTCCGATAGGTGGTAAACACGATTATTATGGCCTAGGAGCGCGATTTTGCCGTAACTACTAAACTAATCCGTAACTGGGACAGAACTTATACTGACCTTCTAGGATGCGATTACACTTATTATACGTAACTAACTTCGAAAGTTAAATGGAATACAGAAGTTAACAATGTAAATGCACAATAATATAGGATAGCCGACTGATAAAAATTATAATTTCCAATAAAATGTAAAAAATAGGCATAGAAAAAAATAAATGTGATATGGACACATGAAAATAAATAAAAAAAAAACTTTTCAAGTATATTGTGTGCATTTCCAAAAATCTACAAATGTGAAAATAAATGTTAAATTTTAATGTTTGTCCTTCTAACTTTAAATACAATCAAAGCGATGACTTGATTGTATTTAAAGTTTGCATACAAGTTGATAATGTCCTGGAAAAGAACATAAGACACTTTTTTACATACAAAGCCATTGTATGAATACCAGAAAAATGGTTACGGGAAACAGTGAGAAAATTGAAATCATAAAATAAAACAATTAGTACAAAATTATTATCTAGCAGGCGTATACATTTAAAACTTTACCCATTTTAATATAATTATCACATGCCCTCTCCAATATTGTTTTATTAACGATTTCATATACAACTTACAACTTATTTGGAAAATCAATATCAGCAACTATTCATAAAATTGATTGAGTAATATTTAATTATTTAACGAAGTGTAATACAAACGTCTAATTGTTTTGTAAAATCCGTTTTATACATATGATTTATAAGTCATAAGATGTATATTGTTTTAAGTTCTATCTAATGAAACCTATCGTAGTTATATAAATTTTATTTACGGTAACTACACATAATTGCGAGGGTATTCTAAAACGTTTGGGTTGTATATTTCAACAAAGTACGTAACACGATTCGAATTCGATTGTTCGACGAGATCGTGAGCTTTTATTCCATTTAGGGTGCGCTATCACGACAAAGAAGTCCCGGCCGGGCGGCGGCGGGTGCGCGCGAGGTGAACGCCCTGCGGCTAAACGATGCATCGCACAGGATACCGACCCACCGTGCAAGTACTACGATCCTAGGCACTGAATCATGCATTGCATCGAAACGAGTATAGCAATCTATAAAGTATAGTAATGCGAGACAAAGCGGCCGTCCAGTTATACTTTTCATGAATGATATTTAAGTCGAGTCGATGCGAATGTGATCTGACGTAAAGTTGCTATTTTGATATTACAGATCATACCGCGTTCATGTATCGACTTACATTGTTAGATACTCGACAGAGATTATTTTAAATATAGCGGCCGGCATTACGGACGGCCGCTATGTTTTCTACCATTACGTTTTCTATTTGAAAAGTGCTTTATTGTTTTGTGATTCAAATCTAATTAAATGTCTACAGCTCTTGAAAGATAGAAAGATACGTTATCACGCAAAATTTCTCGTCTTCCCCCCACTATAAAATCCTGTAAAATGTCCCCCTCTGAATGAAATTTTGGATCCGCGTCTGATTGTATTAACTAAGAGCCCCGATTTTGATATCCAAAGCTTTATGCGCTTTTTAAACATTTCAAAACAACTGCAAAAATGCTAATAAAAAAAATTATTACAATTTCCGGAACTACTATATAAAAAATAATATATTTAAAATGCCTGAATAACATTGTTATTCAACTGTTTTTTTTTTCAAATAACTTTCGAACAAAACACCGATTAAAGATAGCGAGTTTTCGGCGCTCGAAAATTTCATTCGCTTTACATTTTCGTGTAGTAAATTGTGTTCAATTGAGTAAATTTTGAGGTATGCCGAGAGCAAATATTTTTTTAATAAGATTTATATGAGCTATTTTACGAAAATTTAATTAACTTTAATACTCAATAAACTTCATCGTATACCGCAAAGCCCATTAAAATTAGTCGATTTGATAGAGAGATAACGTGGAGCGTAATAAAAAAAGTGCTTTTTAACAAGGTTTAATCGAAGCGATTGAATAAGATCGTTCATGGCAATTGAGAATTTTACTTACACTTCTCTTCGCGAGCTCGAAAATTTATACATGTATATAAATTTCAAGTATACACAGGATAATAGCTGCACGAATAAAATGTTTCGGTGATTTTTTTTTAATTTGAATATAAAAATATATCAAATAACAATTCATTCAATATAAAATAAGGACACTTAATATTTCAGAGATTACCTTTATAACACGCCCTAGCAAGGGCGGATCCAGCTTTCGCGTCGGGGTCACACATACGAGGTACAGTCAGGACTGGTTTTAATTCGATTATAATAGTAAGACAAAGATACAGCCCGCGGAGAGGGGGTCCATGACCCCACCCCTGAATCTACCCTGTGCCCTGAATTGCTCGTCTTTTCAATTTTATTCCATATTATGCAATATACTTGTTTCTTTTTACGTTCTTCAACTTTCATTGTTAAAATATCATGTTATAAAATGGAAATTGTTATGGTTTGCTGCAGAAAATTTTTCTAACTTTACTATGATTTTGAGCTCTCAAAAAAAAACTCTTTTTCATTCACTTTATTACATACACGCGAAATTATAAAATATTAACATCCATAAACATCAGACAAAGCAATTTTGTTTGCAAATATCAAATAAATTTGAACAAATCAGAAATATTCTTTTAACAGTCGCTCTTGGAAAAAAAACGATTTCCGCATATTGCCCAAAGGTCAATAGGATGATTGATAAAGCTACCAAAAGCAAACATCCATATCACGCTAAAAACCCTCACGCCCTAATGCAGCACGCTCGTATCAGTTGACGTGAAACACTAACTGTAAAATGAAACAAGCACGACCCCGAATTAGAACGCGCCGACACGATGGCAGTGGCGATAACTTTATCAACCCACGTTTTGTGTTCGCGAAAATAATAAAGATAGCGCTACGAGAATAAATGACCACTGTGTTGTATGCCCCATCGATACTACAGTAGGCCCGGCATGACGCCCAAGAGTAGTCTTTCTGTAGGACTATCCTTCTCACGCCAATCTAATAAAAGAAAGGGACAGTCCTATAGATATATTTATCTCTAAGGTTTTATGCTAGGCCACAGGTTTACACTATGAAACGCTGGATATGAATCGGCCTACATACTAGCCGGCGACTGATTTCAAGTATTTGCGAGCGGTTACATCGCAAACACTCTGCATATAGACAGCACATTTTTTATTATATTTTAGAAAATCACATATTTGTTTCTGTATTTTTATTGTGTTTATAGAGAAGACAATAACGCTCAATATGAGCGTTGAGAATTAGCAGCGTTTCTTTTTCCTTACGAACGCCGGCCACTACTTATTTTTATTTTAACATATTGTGACAACACTTACTATTTGATAAAGAATTTCTATAAAAAGTATTTGTTTTGTCTAGATAATTTAAGCCAATGAAATTCAATAAGCCCTATAATGAGGCACAACTAATTTAGTTTCCAAAAAAAATTTCAACTTCGGATTTTGCTCTTATTTGTACGTAATTATGTACGTTCTTGATTATTTTCACATTTTTCGTAGTGATACTTTCTCAAATAAACTCAGAGTTAACAATTTTCAATAGCATTACAAAAAAAAAAAAGGTTAACATAATATAACTTGTTGGACTAGAAATACTGCAATCATTTATTAAAATAAAAATTTAACATCCTACAAGGCATTAAATACGATACTTTCAACCATGATACATCGAATATATCTTTAAAAATCCATTTCATTTTTCCAAAATTCCTTAAATAGTTTAAACTGGGAATCGTGTTCTATTTTTTAATTTAGATATAAACTTAAAAAAAAAACACATTTTAGTGAAATAAAAGGAAATAAGTAAATAATATCTAACTGAATTTTGATTAACGTGAAAAAAGCGTGGGGTGTCTGAGTTCAGTTGTATATATTTTATCGCTAGCTATGCGTAAAGATAAAGTCATGAAAATACAAGCACAAACATCCTAACTGACATTAAGCACCCCACGTTTTTTACGTTAAATTAAATTTTCATTTCAAATTATTTTTTTCCTTTTTAGTTCACTTAGCGTGTTTTATTTTTAATATTACTCGTCTTTTACATTTTAGTCTTAAAATGAGCTGGTTCAGAAGCGCTGGTCGAAGCTGGAATTTATTTTACTTTTTGCTTTGCTAAATAAAGTCAATAGGGATGTCATTTTCAGCAAATGCCACGACTATTGAAAAATTGCATAATTACGAGTGAACTCGCATCGTTAATTACGCAACGGTATTGATCTCAACAAAACAAATTAAATAAGCCCGATCTCCAACGATTTCCTTGTAGCCACTAAAATGTTTGGCTATCCATGTTCCAACTCCATTATTAGGACCTTGAAATGTATTAGAAATATAAAAATAAACCTAGTAAGATTAAACTCTAGAGATGATTAATATCAATTGAAGAGTTCTATTTTTTCCCTTCCAGCTCCACCACCAAATCCTCGTCACCAAGTGCAATGTATATTGGCTTCATCATAACAAACCTAAAGAGTTAACAATAACTATTGGACAATTCCACTATCTACCTCTTGACTTCCTGACCCAGATCAAATCAATGTACCATATTTTGTTTTGTCATCGATTCTTAATACATGTGCAACATTTCAAATTATTCAGACTCTGGAAGTCGGTGAAAATCAGTATAAAAGACACCGACACACAGATAAATATAGGCCAAGATAAAAAAAAAGGATTAAAATGAAAATTGATGGGCTGTTCAGGGAACAAACTAGGCAAGGTTAGGTGATTTGATATAAAAACTATTAAATATCAGTGGCGCCATCTATTGAGAGAAAATTAATTTTAGTTAAAATTTAAATGAATTTTTTTTTTATTTTCGTGTATTTAATTATTGACTATTATATTATCATCGGAAGCAAATTAGAACTAAATCATACAATGGTTAGTGAGCTAAAAATTGATAAAAATATTCCAGCCTTAGATATGGATAAAGTGAATTAAAAAAAATGTCCCGCATCACAACTTCAATCATTATTTTATATAATAATATAAATATTGATAAGACCGACGAGTGTTTGTCTATTTTTTTATCGAAACAAATATAGAAACAATAATGTAAATGGTTGGATGGATCCATAATAAATACAAAAACGACAATCTTTGGATGAGCTGCACTGGACTGGACGTGGTGTATGAAGGCATACAACGGAACTCCTAATGACAAAACAGAAATAATGTGTAGATCTAATTAAAATGGATGTTACGTCAATCCTGTAGGTTACTGTAAAACCCTTACTATGAAACTAAACGACATACATTGGAACTCTAGCGATAACAATACAAATTTGGTGAATTAGTTTATTTTGTATGAATAATTTTCATATATAAGTATTGTAAAGTATAAGGATAATTTGACTAGTTACTGGAAATAGTATCAATAGAGGATAAAGTTAAATACCGCAATAGTATCATTTCTTACATTGCTCGTCCATCGTGTGGTCTACTAAATGATTCACTTGATTTTAAATCATACAATCCTATTTTTTCAACGGTATTCACATAATTGAATTTAGTTTCCAATACCTCGCCATTAGCGAAATTTTTCGCCGATTTGAAAAAAAAAGGGTCTAAAAAAGGTTTACTGGACTATAAATACGCAGAAACAGGACAAAAATATAGCTACAACAGTTTACATTACTACCAATTACTCAAGTCCCACTGCTTCTCGGTGAAATGGGAAAAAGTTCGGAAACTTATACTAGGTCTCAAAAACCAACCGCCTTAATTAACGGCTTAGTGAGGGTAAGTCCAAGTGTATTTGCACTCTAACTAAAAATTTAGTACCCTGGAATGATTATCAGCACCACGGACACAATCGGTATGGGAATCTGTTTTATATCCATTTTTCTTTGCTTTAGTTTGCATTGACTCAAAATACATCTAATAATTATTATTTAATTATTATAAGATTTTCGAAGGCAGTTTTTATTTTTTCAATTTTTTTCTAATTACACGTGCTTACTAAACTCAAGTATGATTTTAGTAAACACGTGTTGATCTACAGAAAAAATAAAAAAAAGGAAACAATCTATATATATAAAACGAAGTCGTGTTAGTAACACAATTTAAAATCCAAAAACTGTTGCATAGATTTTTATCTTTGATTTGTTGGATTTGACTCCGCCCCAAATAACAAAATAACTAATTAAAAATATGAAAAATTGACGAGAACAAGAATATGAAATTTTTTTTTCTCTCATACATTTTTTGTATGCAACGTCATCTCTGATGACACAACAGAGACTATAGTATGTAAGTTTGGCTAAATTTGCATAAACTATATCGTTGGATATAAAAGTATGTTTGTCATAGAGTGACGACTGGACGGATTTTAAGCAAATTTATGGATTATGTTCTCAAATAGGATATAATATTAAGTAATAAGATAATATACTACTACATAACAAGATTACCTTCTATCTAAAAAAATATATAAATACCAGTAAAAATAGTAACCTGTTACTACTAAAATGCATGGCCCGGAAGGATCAAAATTGGAATAAATACCGCTATTGGAATAGCGGGGCCAAAATCGGACCTGACAATGGGATCCATTTACATCAATAACAGAACTGTGGACTGGAGCGTTATTGATAGCGAGAACAGCTTGATATTAAAAATGAAAGGATTTATTTTATGTACATGCGAATTAAAGCACAGGCATATCTGAATCATAAAAAAGCAAGTATAGCTGAATATTGTTTGCGTTCAGCGCAGCGGACGGCTAATGGCTAAATACCTAAAATACAATATATAAAAATCTCATGTCACAATGTTCATTTACGCTAAGCTCCGAAACTACTCAACCGAATTCAATGAAATGTTGCATACTATATGTAATTTGATCCAACTTAAAAAATAGGATAATATTATATTGTTAGGCGGCGTAGTTGCTGAGTAATATTTCTTTTAATTTTTTTTAGAGAAAATTTTTTTTAGGATATATTTTTTTTAGGCAATATTTTGTATTATTTTTTTCATATTTGTGATGCAAAAATACACACAAACACAAATATTAATTTTCCTAGACCATCGCCTCTCAATTGGCATAAGACAAATTGACAAAAAATATCGTTTACCGATTCGCACTGCATTAAATTGAAAATCATTACTATACTTTAACTTATACTCGTATCGATATCGGAATTGAAAACGGGATGGGGAACAGCATCGACAGCCAAGATCGGCTCCGAAATTGAAAACGAAACTGGGTTCAAAATTGAGTGTGGGATTGGGATCGAAATCAATAATCTAATTGGGATCAAAATACAAAAGATGAAGGTGTTTGCCCCTGTCTTCGTCCAAGCCGAAAAACTGTGATTGGTAGGCAGACTCAGAATTGAAAGCGGCACTGAAATTGAGAACGAGACCAAGGTTAAAACGAGTGGGGATCGGAATTAGAATCAAAACTGTGACCAATTAGAATCGAAAGCAAGACCCAGCTTTAGATTAACATCGATCAATACAAAAGATGAAGATTGATTCTATGTTTATGCTGACGGAGCAGCGAACATTAACTATATAAATAAGCCACGCACAACAAAGAGCAGAACGTCTGCCGGGCCAGCTAGAATAATAATAATTTCAACCATGAAAAACAAGTTACCACATGCGCATACATCAACTAGTCTGGTTCAAAAGTGCCATTTTTTACTTTTTCGGTTATTGTTCACCGAAAATTATGATTGAGATAAGTATCATTCGATTCGGAATAATACCTAGAAAGTTTTCGGAAAATACCAAATTCCTCTCGAAAGAATTGCAAAAGTTATAAACATTTTAGTAAAAAAAGAGAGGCTTAGATCATTTTAGGAAAAAAGATCCTAAAACAAGAGAAAATATGCTAAAAAAAAAGTATTACGTTTCTATTTTGCGTTACAATGACAACGGAGCAGATGAAAGTAATTGAGTTTTAAGGCACAAAAATATTAAAAATTGCATTTTTTTTTAAACATCGAAAGAGTGTTTTATTACTTAATTTAGTATTTAGAAAAAAAAACCGTGAAATTCCATTTGCTTATAACAAATTGTTTATGAAATAAACAAATAAAAAAATTACCAAGACATTTTTTGTCGTAATCCAAAAGAGCAATAGAAATTATGATTTTTAGAGAAAAACAGGTTTTTAATATTGATATTTAGTTACAAAAAAATTATTGAAATTCGTTTTTAGGTAATAAATAATTTTTTAAGAAATGATTTTTAAGAAAAGAATCATTATTTTTATTAACGAATTGATTACTAAAAAAAAAACCTTTTTAATATCTCAAATAATCAATTTCTTTATAACAATTATTTATAGTGTTAAAAATTTTTGAAAATTATTTTCACGCATTTTTTAACAATAAGAAAATGAAATAATCGCGACATTAAAAAAATACTTTTTCTTCAATTTTTCAAATTTTCAATTGTTAATAAAGTAGATTTTGTTTCATTTTTCCAACGAGCATTCTATAGCTATTTAAAATTGGATTTTAGAAGTGAAAAAACTCAGATTTATAATTTAACAATTATCCAGATTTTTATATATGTAAATGTAAATGGTTTAAATTTACTTAATTAACAAAGCGTAAGTAAATGAAAGAATAGCGGAAATTTTTTTCCATCGGATTATTGTTCTTCCATATTTCGTAGTGGTGCCTAAATTTTTTCATACCTTAATATTTATATTTAGTTAATTTTTTTTTATTAACGTGAAGCGCACGCTGCCGCTGCGCCACCCGTTTCTTGGCCCTACATTCACTCACTACTCTATTAAAATTATAAATATTGCCGTAGAGTTGGCGAACGTACGACTTTTTTGTTAAGAAATTTTCTCTTCGTTTAGAATCTATTTTCAAATTTTGAATATCTCAAACAGTTTTTGAGATATTCACTAAAATCCAAACCTCTTTTTTTACTAAATTATTTATGACTTTTGCAATTTTTTCAAGAGGGCTTTGGTATTTTTCAGAAACTTTCTAAATATTATTGCGAATCCAATGATACCTCAATCATAGGTGAACAATAACCGAATGGCGTTTGTGAACCATAAACGTGTATTTTTATAATACAACTTTGAGAGACTGAATTAAATTGCTAGGCAGTTTTACGGTTTTTTTCATAATTTACTTTAAAAGGTAGTAGGGTAGACGTATAGACCATAATAAATTGTAAAGTAAATAAACATATTTTTTATATAACATCCCTCTGAAATCGTTAAAAGGTTCCTAAGGCCTTAAAACATATCTGTTGAAATCTCAATTTTGAAAATAAAACAATAATTTCCTCATTTTATGTATAATGAAAAGCGTAAGGCAGTTTTATATAGACTAAATTTATTTTCTTAGTAGCAGTATCATACACCATACATACAGATAGGTATAATTGACAACAGATGGCGCTAGTAGTTTTTTAAACATTATTTTGATATTGAATCTAACAAAACCACTTATCAAAATAATCTAAACTTAAGCAAAAAAATTTAAAAACTTCAGCTATCAAAGAATATTTTGAATACCTAACCTCTTAACAAAATAGTTATGTTTTACACTACTCAATCCTTTAGTCAGTAGGTCTGCCGGCATTTCAGTTGTTAGCAGATAAACTATATTTACGAGTTTGTTAGCAACAGCTTCTCTAACAAAATGGTGACACGCATCAATATGTTTAGTACGTTTATAGAACAATGGATTTTCTATCAACTTCTGAGCCCCCTGATTATCATTACACAGAGTTATTGTGTAGTTACAAAAGTTTACAATTTCATACAACAGGTTCTTTAAATATATAGCCTCTTTACAAGCCTCAGTTATCGCCATATACTCAGCCTTAGTACTTGATAAAGCTGTAGTTATTTGTTTTTTACATTCGCATGAGATAACAGATCCAGAGAACTTAAAGTAAAAACCTGTGTAACATTTCCTATCTAAAGTGTTAGAAGCCCAGTCTGCATCAAAAAAAAAAAACCCTCCGAGTTACAATCAATTTTACTAAATATCAGCCCATAAGATTTGTTTTACGCAAGTATCTTAAAATTAATTTTGCATACTTGCAATGGCTATGTGAATAACAATTATTAAACTGTCTTAAAAAACTTACACAATAAGAAATATTTGGACGAGTTAAAACACTAAGTACAATAGGCTTCCTATTAATTGCTGATATATATGTTTTGTTTATGTATACTTTTGTCTAACTTTTAATTACTTTCAATAGGAGCATCAACAACATTACAATTTGTCATATTATATTTGCTCAATATATGCTCTACACACTTCTCTTGATCTAAAGAAATACTGCCATTTTCATATGTTTTTACTCTTATATATAAACATTGTTTTATTAGTCCTAAATCCTTAATTTTAAATTTTGACATTAGTTCAATTTTTATCTCATTTACCATATCATTACTGTTAGAAAAAATGCTATTATGATCTGTTGCTTTTGACATTTTTTGACATACAGACATGGTTCTAATTTTGACTTAACAAAATTAGATTTCAATAAATAATCATTTACTCTTTCATTCCAAGCCCTGGCTGATTGTATCGACCATAAATTGTTCGATTTAATTTAAGAACACATTTTCTTTACAGTTCAAGTTAAGTGTAACTTGCATGTATACATTTTCGTTTAGGTAACCATTTGAGAAATAGTACTTAAGCCCAAATAAGTAATTTTAAAGTAAAGCTTTACACTTAAAGCATATAAAATTCTTAAAATTAAGTGAGGAAGCACTGGTGAATATGTCTGTGTAGTCAACACCTTTCTGAGAAAAATCCTTAACTTTGTTTACTACTGCTTGACATATCATTTGACATTGGCGTTTGTGACGGTTTCACCCCACGGTTAATTTTGCCGCCTTTTCACTGTTGTTTTGACAGAAATACAGTGGTTCCAGTTATGCCAACCTCTTTACACATGTCCAGTAACTTCATTTTTATGACGTCAGCGCTAATGGCAATACCGGAATGTTCAATCGCCATTATCATAGGTGAAAACTTATCTGGGAGTCCAGTCAAAAGTAAACATACAATCCACTCATCTGTGATTTCAAAACCGGTCCCCTTCAATATCTGCGCCGTCTCGAGCATTTGGGGTATATAGGTAGTCATGGAATCGCAGGTTTCAAGGCGAATTGAAATTAACGTTCGAAGCAAACTGATTTTTCGTTGATACCCTGTGTCATCGAACAATTGTTTCAATTTGTTTCATACACCAATCACTGTAGTCTCACCTTTGATATGGGCGTATAATGAGGTCAATCGTCATTACGAGTTTGGCTTTGCTTTCTTCATCTTAGTTTCACTGATGAGTCCGGCATGTTGTCCAAGTCAATTGACTCAGTAACAAATAATTATTTGTTGCGAACACCCAATCGTCATAATTTTCACATCCTTGAATTTTGGCACATTAACTAAATAACCTACGTCGAAATTGTTACTACCTTACACGAATAAATTAGCAAAAATGGGTCTGGGCCCATAAAATAATGAAAACGTGAGGCGGTTTTACATACACTACATTAACTTTCTTAATAAAATAGTGTCATAGACCATGCACACAGACAGGTATAATTGACTACAGATGGCGCCAGTAGTATTTTTTTAAAGACATTATTTTGATATTGAATCTAACAATGAAAATATACAATTTTCTTAATGGAAAGTTAAGCACCACATGAACTCTCATTTTTGTATCAGAAAATAATTAGGCATTGATAGATTATATAATACATAATCATTTATAAGAGCTGAATAGACACTGGCTTATGTGATTATAAAAATAAAGTTCTAAACTACTGATAGCATTAAGCTCCACTTACAAAACGTGCTAACGTGTGTATTATGACTTTGGGTTCATGGATCAGGAGTATTTTGTTCAATGAGCACTTAAAATAGGTAATTGACCTTTATAAATAACTGTTATTTAGTTTACTTACTCAGGAGGGAAAATATATTGAAAAAAAAAAGAAATAATGTCTCTTAAATGTTTCTATTAATAAATATTATAAGTGTGAAAAATTATATATTTGAATGTATTTTACACAATCACACTTTAATTTAAACAGAATCAGCTAAAACGTTACAGTAATATAGAGTATACATAAGAATAATATATAGGCAATAATAATACATAGGCAACAACAATAATTAATATATGTAGCGTGCGACGGTGGGTTCATCATTTAAATAACGACACACAAAGATGAAACAAATCAGTTTAATGTCCACCAGTGTACACGCAAACATATTGTTTAGAGGAAATACCTTAAAATGATATAATTACATTGAATTTTGCAATAACCGTACACATGTCAAGCGGGCTGCGGCGGGACTGCCCCGGTGCGCGCGTTCGGCTTTTAACGGCTCCCGACTCGAATTGTGCCGAAGTTTACCGAGCGTATACCGATGAATATTTGTATTTAAAATAAATGACAAGTGCGCGCTACATATATTGATAAAAATACTAACTATTAACAGCGGCTTCGTTTGCGTGATCGCAATAACAAATTGTTTATTTATGCCGATTTGTTATTGGTAACAACAATATTCATGAGAGATTCAAGTTCCAAATTAGTCAAAAATCGTAAGCAAGAGTAGGGCCGGGATCAAGATCAAGAGCGTCAGTGAGTTCCTTTCGTAACAAAAAAAAAAAAATTAGTGGCATTACGTGTGTTTTTGGTGTGAGATCGGGATCATGGTTGATAATGTTATCGATTGATATAAAAGATGAATGAGTTCGTTACATGTTCACGCGGGCGGAGCCGCAGGTGAATTATGTACATTTTTAACAGAAGCGGAATCAAAAGCGTAGCTACAACTGAAATCGAAATACGCAACAACTTCGAGATCATGGTTGACAGCATGATTGATCGATAGTAAAAAGTGAAAGAATTCATTCGATGTCTAAGCGGTCGGAGCCGCGGACGAAATACTACTTAGTAAATAAAATGCATGGTCATTTGATACTCTTTTTTTTATTTATTGCATTCGTTTATTTCTTCCATTAATTGATTTTTTCTATATATTAATGGAATACATTTAAAACACTAATTTTATAAAGATCAATTTAAAAAATCAGAGTAGTTCAGAGGTTTAATAAATTAATGTAACATAGAACTCTTTTTAAATTTTGTTTAATACCTTAAAATTAGGTGCTTTAGAACACTAAATTAAAAATTTTGTATTCTAAAACACCTAAGGTATATTTAAAGTGCTCCTAAATTTGCCAAAAACCAAATTAGAAAATTTATGGCGATATCAATTTTAAGGTGGTGTATAAACCCAAATTACAAGGATTTTAATTGGCCAAACGTCTCTGAACATCCCATTATGATAAATATTGGCAAAAATATCATCATAATAAACATTTTACTAGAAAGCATTATAGAATTACCTGTATCTTATATCACCTTTTAATATTGATCGTTATACAGGTAAAGTAGGGTAAACTCACCAATAGATGAACGGTTAAGCCAACTTTCAGATTCTTTTAACAAAACAATGTAGTAAAATTTGACTAAGTTATAATAAAGCAAATCATATTATTGTGAAAATATGTAATTAACTAGAAAAAAATAAGTAAAGTATAGTAAAATTTCGTAGCAATTAACAAAATAGAAGAATTTGAGAAATAGTCCAAAACCCCAGTAGATGCACAGCTGATACCAACAGATGAACACTCACTTTAAACGATGTTTCCAACTTGTTATTTATATCAGAAGTAATTGATTTATTAAATTTTTCCTCTAAAAAGTAAAGCTTAGTAGAATTAGGAAAAAAAAGTGACAAATAGGATATTAATTTTCAAGACAAATCGGAAATTAATTTTATTATTTTATTATCTTTGAACACATCGTACTCTCTCATGCAAGATAACGTAAAATATATATTAATATAATTAAAATACTTATTAATGACCCATAAAAATTTTCCTTTTCTTTTCCTCACTTCTCACACAAAACACTTCTTTTCCTCAGTCATCTAAAAAAGCAAAGAGTAAAAAGAATTCATATTAATAAACAATTTTAACAAATAAAGTTAAAAAAAAAAGTAAGAAAATTCACCACGTAAACACAATATCCATGTATTGGATAGAGGTTATAAATGTGTCACCAATAGATAGACACTCAATTTTCTTATTTTTTTTTTTATTTTATTATTCGAAACCTTTATTTATAGCTTTGTTAATAGAATATAAGTATAGTCAAATGTACATACCTTTTTTTTTCATAATTTTCAATAGTTATAACAGATAACGTTTACCGACTCCTAGCTGTCATATGCTTAGTAGCGGTGGCGCTCTCTAACTTAAAGTTCGATACATCAAATTAAAAAAAAAAATTTAAACTATTATTTTTTATAAAGATATTCAAAAAAATATTTTTTGCCCTTTAAACTATATGTAGTTATTTAAAAAACTACGACTTTACATTTTTGTTTTTAAATTTATTTTAATGTCTTTGGAAGTAATATTTGTCCCATCTATTGGGGGGGTCCATCTATTGGTACGTTCACCCTACATACAAGTATAAAAAATAGCTAATACTGTATTTTTTTTGAGTTAAATTCTGACTACCTACGTAATTAAAGCTTCCTCGCTCTAGGCATACTAAGCTTTCTAAAATTCTACTACTAAGTGTTTAGTCACGTATTCAAGCGAGTTAACGTTATACATTAGCTGTTAATTAATACTCAGGATGACGCTTGAAATTCACGAACAGATCGTAATAAAAAAATATTATAATTTAAAAATCAGTTGCACATAATAAATGACATGTACATGCATAAGACGACCTCGCGGACAGTTACGGCCTATAAAGTGACATTATTTATATGTCATCCGCCCCCGAGTCCTTGAGATAAAAGTCTTTCAAGGCCCACGAGTCCGGGGAACATCCTTCAAGCCCGGAGCGTGCTCAATGTTAACAAGGTCGCGCGGACTACCACGAAACACATCGCGCGACGGGTCGAACGACTGTACTACTTACGATTGCTGGTGGGATATAATACTTTATTTTCGGATGCTGTCTTCTAGGGGATGTCTATTAAAAAATGTTTTTTGATTCTAGAAAACAATGTGCACGGACACATTATATTTTATTCAATTGACCGTATTGTAGATTTTATAAATCTATAAGGAAAGTCTATTGACCGGATTCAACAGATTTTAAAATGAAACTTTTGATGTATTAAATAATATACACACGTATATTTTATTGTATCGTACGAAACAAGTTCTTTATTGCACGTTACGCTTTAGACACTTGGCGAATTTCTTTTAATTATTTTTAACGTTGTTAATTTATTTACATATATCTGCCTTTTAATACAAATTAATATACAACGAAAGACACTTCGTTCCAACCAGCTGTCCTAGAACACCAATGGTTTATTTTTATTGTTCTTATTGAATAATTCAAAAAAATAAGTTGAACCTTATCCTTATGGATTATTTAAATTTTAATGATTTAAATGCTTTCCAAATGTTAATTTCATATATGTATTTACCTAATATACAAAAGGACATAATTGAATATAAAATTAAGCATTTATTTTCTTATGATAAAGCAACCCATATTTGATTTATTATTTGGTTCACAATTTAGTATTTATTTATGGTTCAAAACTTATTATGTAATTTTATTATAAAAACAAACCAAATATTGTAAGCAAGAAAATTTTAAAAGTAAATCTTTAATTGTAAAGAAAGATACTCATAAAAATAACATAATGACATGTGTTGCAGAATATCGTGAGAATAATATAAGCTTATTTACGTTCTAAACCAATATTTATAACACGTGCCGCCCAAACATTTAAATTCAACAGTTAAAACTAAATGCATAGTGCAAGTTCAGGCAGTCTTTAATGATTAATAAAAAAATAGTCAATGGTTGGGCAAATAAATTATTCCGAGACGAGGGTCATAAAGTCCGTGAGTTAACAGGCCCGATAAATCGCGTAACTTGTCCGCCGACGCGTTGATACTTTCGTATAATAGGCTGTCGACCGACCTGCCATCCTCGAGGAGCGCACAGAATATTTTATTACAGTACAAATTCACGGCCAAATAACGAGGAGGTAAGTTACGTTGTATAAAAACCTGAAAAACTTTGCTATTTTATAATTAATCAAAGGTTCAAAATAAAGTCAAATTTACTAAACTTACAATCTAAGATCCGGCATTAGAAAAATGTACGGTCATTTGTTAATTGAATCAAATTATGTTGTACAGGCAGATCACAATATTATAAAATGAGAACAATGTCTGCCACCGTAATGCTGCTATTAATATTGATTACTTAATTTTTTTTATGTACGCTGCAAATAATTTCGTGGTAACCGCTAGTTATAAATACATTTAGAATTTTATAAACTTTACATGTGTTAATATTTCGTAATTAACAGCTGAGGGAAATAAGTTCGGTTTATCTACCTGTTTACACCTGGGTACAGGTAGCTGTAGCAGTCATAAAGGTCACTGCCTATTGTGACAAGGTGTAAAGCATCATATTCGAAAGTTTTGTACTTGCGATGTGCAATTAACACAAGAAGCAAAAAATTAATTATTAATTTTAGTAGCAGCTAGACTACGGTTGCAGCCATTGATCTCATAAATTTATAATATTGTTATCTGCCTGTAAAACATTATTTGATTCAATTAACTGAAAAGGGTGCATTTTTCTAATGCCAGGTCTTAAGACTATTACAATAACAATTTAATAATACATAGATGTAAATCACGCCACAATGGTTTCACCGGACTGAAACTTCATTGGAAAAATAATCACATTAAATAATATGAAAATATTGACTTGTCCTATAGTAATACATATTCAAAACTAAAAAGATAGCTACTCTCGTCAGGATTAGTTTTAATTTGTAATCTGGAAATAAAGAAGGTGATGACTAAGTAATATACAGAAGAAACGTATAGAATATAAAAAAATCTATTTTCTATATGTACAAAACAATAAATAAATACAGATTTAGTTACAACTATACTGCAAAAATATATAAGATAGTATTAGATTTATTTTATATAATATAATCTAAGATTTATAGACGTCTAGGTTCCTAAAGATTTTTAGGTATCATTATAACAAAGCTGTCTTTTTTAATATCATATTAACATTTTCTTTATAAGTATTCTAAGTTGGATTTTCAGCATAGATAGCTCTTTACTTCAATTATTTACCTATAAAATTTTGAATGGCTGTTATAAGATTAAAACAGCCATTTCACACAGCTTAAATCGTCACACTAGTTTTCCCGTCCATGGGTTCACCCACGTAGAATTCAGTATATTACATAAAATTCTAACGAATCTCGGCTCAGCCTCCTCTCTCATTCACCGATTCCCTTATAAAATAAATATCATACTGTAATAATTAATCAAGTATTATTACAATTACACAAAAACGAAATATTTCATATCATAGTTTTAACGTAACTTTTAAAAATAACGGAAGTGTTCATGAATTTAATAATTGTTATAACATTAATTTGTATCTTGTATATTTAAACATTTTAAGCAATTTTTATCTTAAATTATACGTGTATGAACCGATTTCAATGATTCCTTTTGCTTTGTGTTCAATATAGTATGTTGTGTATACTCCTCAAAATCAAATAGGAAACGTAAATTGTTAAGTTTATGACGGTCTCAAAACGACATACATATCTAATTATGGTCATGGACAAGCTGAACTGGATTGGAAATGGTGTACGAAGACATACAACGGAAATCCGACAGTCCAACAAATGACAAAAACAAAACTAGTGTATAGATTGAATTAAAACGGATAGGCACAATGTCAATGCTATAGACTAATATAGAACCTTGTTATGACACGAAAAGGCAACACATGAGAACTATTGTCAAGAACAAGGATAATTTGATATTGGATATAATCAATTTAAATAACCAAAATCTAAACAAAATATTAATTAGAGGATGAAGTTAAATTTCGTTATAGTGTTATTTCTGATTTTGATCGTTCATCGTGTGGTCTAGTCAATGATTTATTTAATTTTAAGTCACACAATTTTATTTCTTCGACGGTATTCACATGATTGAAAAGTACATGCAACTCGCCTTTCGCAAAATTTTTAACCGCCATGAAAAAAACAGCGTGTTAACAAAAATGTTCGTAGGAATATAGATATGCGGAGATAGGACAAAAAGATAGTGTAGCGGCTTACATTGCTACCAATCACTCGAGTTCTACCACTTTTCAATGAGATAGGGAAAAATTCGAAAACTTGTAGGTTTTGGAAACTAACAGACTTAATCGAGGGCCTAGTGAGTGCTAAGTTCAAGGGTGTTTGCTAAATAAAATAGAGACAATTGTATAAAAAATAGAGACAATTGTACGTACAATTGTCTCGAGCCATGAGTAAAGTTAGACGAATTACCTGTCGCGGTGTGCGATTTTCTCAAACTGATTAAATGACAAGTATACAATAACAAAGTACAACTAATTATAATAAGTTAAAAAAGAATTACTTATCACTTTTAAGAAATTATGCACGTACATGTAAGTTGAAAATCTCATTTCCCACGGAGCGTACTTTTTCCGGAATGGCATCAACTTTATCCGCAACAGGTCGACCACAGTGAGGTTCATCTTTGACATCAAAATTACGGGACTGAAAACACTTGAATCAGTTTTATGCTACTCTTACCTACACTGCATCGGGTCCATAAACGTCAGAATATTTTTGGCGCTTTGTGACGCATTTTTTCCTTTTTTGGAATAAAACTATAAAATGCATCGAATTTCTACGTAAGATTTACTCATTTTGGTGGACAGAAAAACGATAGAAAAATGGCGGGACACCGTTTTTACTGTTTTAAAATGTCGTCTATCAAAACTAGCCAGATGCAAACAGCAAAACCAAAAGCATTTTATTGCAACATATATATTTACTATACTATACATTACTACTACATTATAAAATACGATAAAAATTTTTCCCTGATCTATAATATTCATAGATATAAAATAGGTATTTTTACAGAAAGATTTTTCATCTACATTTACGAATTCAATTTTTTAAACGATGAAAACATACTTTACATTATACAAAAATCAAATTATATTAAAAACATAATACTTTTATTCCCTCAACTAAAATAGTAAATTAAAAATACAACAATACAAAAGATATTTATTGATTATAGTAGTGTAATAACAGAAAGACGAAGAATGTTAAATGACAATTTTTAAGAACATATACACTAATCTTATATTATTTAGTATCATGATAAATATTTTAGAATATACTACATAGAAAGAAACATCGATGGGGTCCGTGAGTTCATTGCCTGGCCCAAACACTCGTAGTCGGATTTGTGAATTAAAAACTTATTTTTCTTATATAAGAGTGTTCTTCCCAAATCCAATATGCAACACAATAAAATAATGAAGGATTTTTGAGATTTAACTGAATCAGAATCGTGAAGAGTTCAACTTGACAGCTCGAATGACGTCCAACTCGCCTCGTCGCTTGGCGATAGTGACGCAATGGTAGAACAACGATGCAATCGTGAATACCAGCCAGCAGCCCAATTCTCCTAAAACTGAATGATATGAATACACACTGATGCGATATCAATATTAACTCGATTCGTTTCTCCAACGGCATTCTGCTAATAATAATATCGGAATCGAAACTGGATGCCATTTTCAACTTATATCGCACAGACATCGTTTTTATTATGTGGACAGTTACAAAAAACTAGAAACATGTAAAATCATGAATAATTTTATAAAATTTTATACGGAAAATATTAATAATAAAAGCTTCATACAATAATACTTCGTTGTATAGTGCGCTATTGTATTTCAAAGTACAATTTGGCATAAAACTAAAAAAAAAAAGGTAATTTATATTTGAATTATAGCAATATATTATCTCATTTTCATATCCATGTAATCAAGGTTTACTTTCAATAAGTACTTCGTATCCTGTATTTTATGGTATTTCACGACTTATAATGCCAAGCGTTTGAGTGTTTTACGATCGAAAAAATTTTATCGCCTCTTGTCAGCAACTATTTCTTGCGCTATACTCTCGTTAGTACTAGAAAATGGGAAAATTGTCGTACCATTGTACAGAAAACTGAATGACGATTAATTGTCACTTCAAAAAACCATCAAAATAGTTTAGGTAACCGTTCCCGTCAATCAACTCTATAAAACTTAAAAACACGATAATTCTTGAAACATCCATTAATTTATCCTTTTTATCTAGCTGTAGAATTACTGCAAGTTGTTTCCTGTGGAGAATTTCTACTTAAATCGGTGGCGTTAAATTATAATTGATAAAAAATATAATTTTATTGACTTAAACGGGACACAAATAGTGGCGATCTCTACTAGAAGTAAGTATATTTCTTCGTTGTCATCTGTTTCGAAGAGATTGGACTGTAATAGTTTTATTGATACGTAGAGCGCACTGAAAATTTCTAGAATTGCGAAAAAATTACTACGAATGGTCAAAAATGATTTTATTATTTCTCAACATATTCTCCGTTAGTATAAATGCGTTTTTTCATACGAATAAACCGATTTTGAAAACATTTATGCCACTACTTCCTGGTGGACTCGGAAATACGTATTTCATACTCTTCGACAGCCTCTTCTGGTGATGAAAATCGTTGACCGCGTAATTGTTTCTTAATTTTTGCAAACAAAAAAAGAGTCACAAGGTGTCAGGTAGGGACTGTATGCAGGATTGCTCATAATTTCCACGTTTTTCTCATCATCATCATCATCATCATCATCATCATCATCATCGCTCAATCTTCAGCCAGTCGCAATGACTGAAAGGGACAAGTCCCGATACACCGAAGGGAGCGTAAATATCGGGGGGAGTGTAGGTTCTAGCTTGGATTAGGGGTGACGGGAGTGTAGAGCCAGCCGGTATTCGTGCAACCTTTAGCCAGAAACTGGATTCGGGATAGGTAATAGATACTATAGTGTGTCAATAAATATAGTGGGGAAGGTATGTTCCTTTTGTTTCTCTTTCGTTCTTCATTTCCTTTGCTTGGTGCAGGCTTTGACGTCCATTTCTGAGAGTCGGAACAGTTCATAATTTCCACGTTTTTCTCCTTCAAAAATTTATTTAGCTGTTTGGCCGTGTGGGAACTGTCATTGTCGTGCTGCGAGATGATACTATGTTTGGTTATTTAGACGGTATTCGTCAATAACTTCCGGCAAACAAATGGTCGTGTACTTACCAGTCACTATTCACGGAACAACAATTCTCCAAAAACAATAGCCAAGTGTCCAGTTTTATTAAAAAGGAAGCAATCATCCGCTTAGAAGCACTTCGCTCGCGCGCCACTTTGGTTGGTTTCGGCTCATTTCGATAGATCTATACTTTATTTAGGTCGATTATTGCTTCATTTTGGAGTCTTAGCAGTTAATCCATGTTTGGTTACCTATGTCCTACACTTATTTGATATCACTTAATTGAGTCTGGTAAGCATGGAATTGCACCAAATGACGCGGACTGTTTTTTGAGCCTTAGGCAAATTGTGTGGGATCCACAACGAGCACATCTTTTTCATATCCAGATTTTTGTGTAGGATTGATTATATTTGTCTCATACCTATGCTTAAAGATGCCCGAATCTCATGGTAGGTCACATGCCTTACTGTTTCGATCGTGCGGCGCACAGTATCGATGTTTTTGTTGTTTACAGCGGTGGACGAGCGACCATCACGAAATACGTCACTGAGATTTACACGACCGCATGCAAACCAGGTATAAGTAGTAGTCTTGCATGGTGATTCATCGCCAAAAGTAGTTGGAAGCCTAGCGACAATCTCTTGATCTGTCAAATTACACTTGAAATCGTAGAATACCATTAAATCTATAGCGATGAAGACGCGCAATTTTTAAAATGACATAATAACAATTGTCAGTTCGATGAAAGAAGCAGCACTCTACAGCCAAAGAGTGCCATTTTCAAATGTAGTAATTACTTTTCAAGTGTTCTTTATGAAAGAGGCCAGTATTAGAAACTTATGTCAGTTCCACGTATATTTTAGATAGCACTTTTTATATCTTTTGCACGACTCGGTAATGCGAAGTATTTGTTGAAAATACTTTATGATCGAAAAAGGTTTTTTGACTCCTATCAAAATTAAATTGAAAAATTGAGGCGTGCACTTTTTGCTTTTCAACTTTTTTGTTTTTTTTTTCAAATTTTATTGCTATTTCTTTTTTTGAAGTGAAACTTCTTTATCGGCGTATGGGAGAAATTTTATAGCAATGTAACGTTTTTCTGTTACGCGCCATCTTTATTTCTGGGTAACATTTTTCCGTTACGCGCCATATTTATTCAATGTTATTAATGTCATCGTGGCATAAACATAATTGTTACTAAGGCCACCTGTCACATATACTTTCTGTCAACACCCTAGATCTATTTACAGTTTGTATATATTACATTTTCCTATTATCTAAGTTGAAACCTTTTTTAACCGACATACATGAACTATATCTCACATTCTTTCATTGAGTGACTCGATTTTATATGTAGCGTTCGATAATTTTCCTACAATTCTATATGGCCCTTTATAACATCGCATTAATTGAAAAGTTTTACCTATCACCCTTCTAGGTACATATACCATTACCAAGTCTCCTACATGAAACTCTGAACATTTCTATTTCTGAAACTCAGTAGTGACGTGAAAAATAATATTTCAATTAAGTGATTAGCGAAAAATTTTATAAAGTTATTGGCAAAAGAATAAAAGATATTTATTCTAATTCCAGTGGATTTCTAACAGAAGTAAGTAATTAAACCTTTTTCTAATACATTCAACACGTGGGTGTGATTACGGTATTTATTTTTTAGGTTATTTCAGGTTAACCTTAGTTTTGATTGTAAATATCAGTGAGTTAAGCCATTAATTACAAAATATATAATAACGATAACAATAATAGTAATAATTCTATTATAATTAATGAAATGCTATAATCTTAGTAGCAGAAAGGTGAAATAATTGTATTATTTTTGTATCCATGTCTATGATAATAAAAGCCTTTTGCATAAACTTTATCTAATTTAGCTTTAATCAACCAATTTCTGTGAAGTTGTAAATAGTAAATCATTTTTCGAAAAATGATGTCATAAAGAAGTTTCGCTTCTTACGTGTGTACACTAATACACACACACTTTTTTATTTCTTTTGTAACTCTATTTATATATTTCAATATGGAAATATATTAATTTATCGTGTTTTAAGAGCTCTCTTCAAGAATGAGCTCAAAATCTTTTTTGTGGGTCGATTAATATTTTTATAAATTCCAAAAATAACCTTAATTCGATTTTCTTTTAAATAAGTTACTAAAATTTATAAGCCAAAAAGTTATTTTTGAAGGTAGTCCACAATTTTACTTTAATTTCCAAATTTGTTTCTTTTGATGGTGATCTTAAAAAATTAATTTATATTGTTACTTTCAATTAGTAAGACGCCATAGACAATAATTGAAAATAAAAATACGTATTAATTCTTGATATGAATAATTAACGGCCGCTAGAAAACATTACAAACAATGCATTTGAAAACCAAAAAAATTGAGCGACATTTGAAAGTGAATATTTTGAGCTGAAAATTTGGGAAACTCATTTTCTCAAAGCTCAAAATTTTATCGTAACAAACGAAAATTCTTAAAAATCTGAATTTCGACTATTTTTCGAATTTTGAAAAATCTTGTCTGACCCTTAAAAAATATCTTTATTTAGGCTGATTTTCGAAGAAGGTTTCTAAATCATGATAAATTAACATATTTCCTGAGAGACTAAAAAACCAAAGATAATGTGTTTTTTTGCGCCACCTGAATATCAACTGGGCAAGATGCGATAAATTCGAGCGCAATCCGAAATTCATCTTCGTATAATCTATACATTCCAAAACAAGAAAAGAAAAACACGGCATATATTTAGTGTCACAATAAATGAATGCATTCGGGTAAAACTTTATTTACAAAACACAATAATTGACGCTTATATTAAATAATTGAGACAAAAGTAAGTCTTAGAATAAGTCAAATTGAGACATTCGACCATCAGTCGATACTAAAAAATCTCATTCAAAGGTATTGTTGTGTTTTCACAGGTCAACGATTATTAATCGAGTCGATCAAACATATAACTGCTAAGCAGATATGTAGTTCACACGTTGAGATGTGTCTGGATAGTACTGGCAAGCACGATAACGTTTAGGATCAACCGAATGGCATCACCAATGGACAGATAACAGAAAATATCGATTTACGTATTTCCGATTAAAAAACGATACCGATTAAATCATAATAAGTGTATAGAATTGGGCCGCTGCTTGTCTGTTCACCCACTCAGTTGAGCACGAGTGATAGAATTGAGTGTTCGATGTAACATATTGAAACTAATTGATTAGAATCAATAATGTCTTTCGGAAATTAACAATTGTCATAAAATCGAAACTGAAGTCAAAGCCGCTGAGCCGATTCTATATTTCTCGGCATATATTTAAAAACAGACTGTTACTGTATAGATATAGATATAGATATATATATATATATATATATATATATATATATATATATATATATATATATATATATACACAATAATTTTCTATATACAATAACAGTCTGACACGTAACAGATGTTAGGTATTGAAGCTTCAACATATATCAACACAAATCTATTTCATATCAACAGTGTTATTGAATAACATATGTATTGCTATATCGCGTGATACCATAAAAATCCTTGTTGTTTTTAATATTCACATAAATTTTATTATAGATAATGTAAAATGTCGGAGCAGCATACACAAGTTCACGTACAAAAACAATCACATCCGACCACATTCTTCAATATTAATGTATTCATAGATAGTCAATAGTTCTTTTTTACATTTTGAGGTGATAACGTCTTATAAATCGATGAACGCCGGCTGCATGCACGAAAAAGCACGACTCATTGTCGCGTTCCGCTTGAGCCGAGTGTGCAAGCGAGAGCGCGGAACATGCGATAGAGAAGCGTCCTAAACGTTCGGCTTGAGACGCATGTATCTCTCTTCCACTCTATCGGTCGATGGAGTGGAAGAGAGATACAATTATCATTACTAGATGATATTAAAGTATGATAATTTCTGTGATAATAGTTCAATTCAATTTATGAATGTATGCTATTTTTCATCAATGTTTTCTTATGACGTTATCACGTAAAATTATCGTCTGTAACCCGACTTTACACACAACCAATTTTTCATTACACTGTCTTCAAACGTATAATCTATTTCTTTGTTAAAAATTGCTCTATAATAATAATTTTTAAATTAGTATACTTACATATAAATATAAAAAAAGAAATGAATATCAAAATTTTAAAGATTAATACATCGCTGAATTCGATGACACTACTGAGAGAAACACTTAGCACAGCTGCACTTAGGAATGGCTTTGATGGCCTTTTCCTATGCAGCCAGTGCTTCCTCGGCGTCCATAAATCATTTTTCTCGAAGTTTTTTATTTTTATTTTAAGAAACAAATAAAAATCGCATGGTGTAAGGTCGGGGCTATGAGAGGGTGAGCCTGTATTTCTGTATTTAACGTCCCCATAAGTTGTTTGTTTGGCGGTATGTGGTGAGGCGTTTTCATAATGAAAGAGAATCCTATTGCGAGGTTGTTTTTACCAAACTTTTTCCAGAACAAGAGGCAAACTCTGCAGTGACTGTCTTTTATATTCTAAAAAAATTGTTGCATAATGACCCATCATTCCGAAGAAAGCAGCGACCATTTTTTTTTTCCAGCGCTTCGATCTTGTTTAACTTTAGTAAAGTCCTTTAGGCAACTCCTCGATAGGAAACACTGACTGAGCAGTTTTTTGGTTTCGGGATCATAACAGTAAATACAGCTTTCGTCACCTGTAACTATGTCGCATACAGCATTGAAGTTACCACCGGCAAATCTCTGCATCATTTCAAGGCATCAATTAACACGACAGAGTTTTTGAGCTTAGGTCAAATTATGAGGTATCCACTGAGTATAAAGCTTCCTGACTGTTAAATTTTCATGAAGTATTTTGTACACTTGACTCATACTAATGCCTAAGCTTGTCCGAATCTGTTGGTAAGTCACTGTTTCTTCGGTTATTGCCGTAGAAGGACGACCGTCCGTAGATCGTCAGTCATATAAGTGTGACTATGTTTGAACTAGTTAAACCAGTTATAAACAGTGGCAAGGGATGGACTTCATCCTGAAAGGTCAATCGCAGACTTTTTGCAACTGTTTGTAACTTTCTTATTGGCTTAAATGGCAAGTTCATACAAAATCATTGCACAAAAATTTTCTCACGTTAAGTTCATGTTGACGTACGATAAACAATTTTCTTTTTGCCGCCAATTTCTAAAAACAAATGACAAATAAATGCAATACACATAATATAAATATAGTTAAAAAAAAAAACTAAAAAAACACGCTTTTAAAGCACATCAAAGTAAAAAGCGAAAAATAATTCTTAATATGAACTCAAAAAATAATGAACAATGACGAAAAATACTAGTATTATTGTGGAAAAAGCGTGGGGCGCTTTGTGCCACATTTTTCGTGTGTAGAGCAACCCACGCTTTTTCCACAATAATACTAGTATTTTTCGTCATTGTTCATTACTTTTTTTTGAGTTCATATTAAGAATTATTTTTCACTTTTTCGTTCGATTGATTGGTAAAAATTTATAATTTTTAACAATACAACAATAGTTGAATTAATTATAATGCTTATTACTGTTATTAAATTCTATTACAAAACAGTAATAGAATTTAGTAAAATTCTATTATAGACAGTAATAGAATTTAGTAACAGTAATAAGCCACTTGCTCTCACGCAGACGATATGTGACGAATTTTTCGATCCTGGCGATCCTGATCAGAATAAGAAGATAAACTTATCAAATTATTGTATTGTCATTGGTCCTTGATACGTATGTAAAGTTTCAAATTAATCATACTTCTTGAAATTGCTGAAAATTAAGCTCAAAGATTCCGTTATATACATAAATACACACAATCCAAGCTTATAAAAGCGTGTTAAAAATTGGCAAAGAGTTCCATTTCTAAAATGTAAATATGTTCTTTCATTTTACTGTTTCAAAGTAGCCAGTTCTAAAAATTTTAAATGTCCCCTATGTAATATTGTCTATCTAAATAATACAGAGTTTCAAAAGACGTGATATATTTTATTGATAAATTCCTGAACTGAAATAATCTTGTTCAAATTTTTGCTATCTACTTGTAATAAACGCTAATCTGAATCAAATGAATTTCATTTCATAATTTCAAGGTCAAAATTTGATTTCATAAAAGGAAGTATAATTAATATGTTAATATATAATTACTTTCTATTCTGGCATTGTTCAGATATCTGAACAATTTGAATATATCTGAATAATAAAGAAATTAATAGTTACCAACTATTTATTAATGACTCATTAAGAATTATACCATATATTTAAAAGATCTTCCAACACTTTCTATGCAGCCTTACTGTACAGCCAAATAATAAAAAATATTTGAATCAATTTATTAATACCGTAACAAAAATGTACTAAATTTGTTATTGAATTTAACTTCTACTGTTTATAATTTAGCTGTCTTTGAGTGTACATTAGGTATGTATGACGTGCAAAATGTAAGACTTAGACCAATGTACAACTTTAATCAATCAGGGTTCTCACAACTAGCCAAGGCTTTATTAAAATCAAAATATGTTTTCATTGTTTTTTTTTATCTCCACTATAGTCAATTACATATTCTTGAAAAAACATGTATAGTAGACTTTTATAATGATTTAAATAAAACTATCCTTATATAAAAATGATGGATGTGTTATTAATAATTTGATATTTAATAAGTTGTCTGTCAATATATTTGTTATTGGTATGTTTAATAAGTTCATAAATAAATGTTTGTCAATACCTTAGTATCAAGATTTTATTACCACATATAATACAATGAAATGGTCTATAAATATTTCTAAAACTTGAATGTGACTTAACAAATTATGATATTAGGTACATTGATAAAACTTATGATCATATAAAACACCATGATCATATTATAAAATATTAGTTGAATTAATTGTAAAAATTATTCAATAACTTTAAAGTCATTCATTGTTTTTATTATATTTTGTAAGCCATGTTCATTTGCTTACTTTGATTGGTGGATATTATGGTGTGAAAGTGGCACAAAAGGTGGTAAGGAGTGAAAGAGAGAATGAGAATTAATGAAATTGAGACCAGCGAGTAAAGCAAAAGGAGAATGATTAAAACCAAAATAGCATTAAGACTGAGATAAATAATAGTGGGAGGATCAGATATAGAATCAGTTTTAATAAACATCAAAATTTTGATCAAGGTTCTCTGTCTGTATCCAGAACCATCTGGCGTAAGATAGTTCCAATATTTATACATAAAATAAAATCTTAAGGTTAATCTCATAAATAAAATATTTCTTCAAAACAATGTTTGTTGAGTCATGTAGATCATGCGGAACATAAAACAATAATTTCTAATATTAATTTTTTTATCTGTTTGTATGTACATGATAAACTAAAAATCACAGAAAATGATTATGAGGAAATTTTGTAATGTATTAGTAGTACAAATAAGTTTTCGCCGTTTTTTGCCAATAAAATAATATTTATTGTGAAAGAATGGTAATTTAATTTTAATCAAAGTATTGTCCATGACTAACAACTATTTTTTTCCATCTTTCAGGCAGCATTCGGATTCAAAGTCTGAAGAACTCCTTATTTTTGAGGCTATCCACAAATCAACTCAATTTTTGTATCTTCATATGTGAACCGCTGCTCTGACAGAGCATGTGTCATTGACCGGAACAGATGATAGTCAGACGGCGCAATGTCTGATGTATACGGCGGGTGGGGTAGTACTTCCCAATCAAGTGTTTTCAAATAGTTTTTCACTGGAACCACCGCTACATCAGGATGACCATTATCATGTAGAATAATAATTTTGTCATATCTGGCGTAGTATTGAGGGCATTTTTCCATCAGAGCTGGTAGTCTCCATTATTTTCTTCTTTTATTATTATAATGTATCCACTTTTCATCACCAGTGACGATTCCATGTAAAAAACTTCTTTTTTGTTCCTATCTAGCAGCATTTTACCCATGCATAATCGAAGTTCAACATCTCTCGGATTTAATTGTTATGGAACCCAATTACCTTGTTTATAAATAATTCTTAACTATTTTAAACTATGCGAGACTGCTTGCCGAGTGACTTATAAAGTAAAAGGAAGTTTCTGTAGAAGGGAAGTGGAAGTTAGGGATGAATCTTTCTCCAATTCTGCATCCTCATAAATTTTTGACCTTCCATTGAGATCTTTGTCTTCTATGTCAAAATCACCATTTTTAAACTTTTGAAATCACTCACAGCATGTTCTCTCACTCAAGGCAGCCTTATTATATGCTACTATGAGCAATCGATGTGCCTCAGCTGCAGATTTTTTTAAATTAAAGAAGTAAATCAAAAGTTCCTGCAAATGATGCTCATTTGGCTCAAATTTAAACATTTTTGGATAAAAGAAAATATATGATGCTAATATGAAATTAATAATATAATAAGGTTATGTTGTTCTTGAATGAGCAACCTAATGTCCAAACCGGTTATCATCTGCAAATTCTAACATAAGCCTCGTGCAATGTCATCTCTCTCAAAACGGTGGAAACTTATTTGTATTCCTAATAATTTTAAATGAAATTCAAAAATTCAAGTTTTAATCGCAAACCAGAACCTTATCTAAAATATAATTTACCATGTTTTGTTACCTAAGGACTAGACAGAAAACAACTTTCTACAAATGGGCAATGCCATGGGCAAATATTTCGGGGATCGAGAAATGAAGGACTCAAATTTTATAAAAGTTGCCCGTAAAATAATTTGCATCTTGAAGATAATCTTATATTATTCTGATTGTAGGAAATGATCAAAACGAAATAACATCTATGCTATAATCGGAATAAACATGAGAAGATTAATCCATGCAATCTAAACCACAGGCAACAGTTAGTATGCAATAGACTGTAAATATGAATTCATATTTATAAATTGAAAATAAAAAAAATTGTATAGTCTTGATAAGACTATTAGAAATTAAATCCATGTTTTTTTTTAATTTTTAGTCTATATCAGGTATGGGCAACCTTTGACATGTGGGCCAAACTTTAGTGTGCAAATACATTCGCGGGCCATGTTCAAAAAGTAGTGCATTTTAAAGTAGTATTCATCATTTTTTAGTGATAGATGAAATTTTTCAAAATGTCTCGCAGGCTGGATCAAATCTTACAGCAAGCTGGTGGTTGCCCACATATGGTCTACATGTTTGTTTATACACATTTAACAAAATACTATATGATCCTCAATGGATTTTCTATGATTTTATTACTTAGTTTAACTTATAAAATGATGTACTTTTTATTATTTATTTGCCATAGGGAAAAATAGAGGTAACAGTGTCTACATGGGCCTAGCTGTAAATAAAATACAGTCCTTAATGAATTCCAAAGACGTGGAACATATTATTATCTATGTCGTACTATTGTACGACACAGAATGGTGGACATGGGACTGAAGACACGAAGATGTGAATATGAGTCTCCGGAAGTGGAGAAAATGAGTAATCAAAATAATGGACTATGGGCATACCTAGAGAATTTATTTAGAATAAGTCTAGGTGGATGGTGCTGTTGACTAAAAAGATTTCATTAGTACAGAATACTCTCATATATTCTAAGAGCCTCATTCACCATTTCCTTTTAAACTGACATTTAACTAAAAGTGACTTTTAAAGCTAATCTAACATTCCATGTCTTCCTTTTGACAGGGTTTAGTCTGAACAACCATTAAAAAGGGACATGGAATGCATATTTTAATTTAAAAGTGACTTTTTCTTAAATGTCAATTTAAATGGTGGGCGAGACCTTTAGTATACCAGTAGTCAAAAGCATTTACCTTTGAACTACAAGGCACTGTTTCTATATCCTGACTAAGAGAGAAATGATTGAAACAAGTTTTTAAATAAAATTAAGGAACCCACTATATAGGAGAAAACGTAAACCTTCAGTAAAAATGATCATTCAGCCCTCAACCCAAATTAGACCACTATGGAGGGCGTTAAGTCCAAGCTTCAGTAATAAGGTGAGAAAAACCTGAGACAATCGCATTAATCAGAAATAATTAGGTGTAATGCACTAATTGAAATTTCAAATAAATAAAAAAGTTATTGTCATGTACTAATACTTACAATAAATATATTTGATATATTAGTTTTCAAATGCTCTCAAAGAATATGGATAATGAAACAAAGAGTGTAAAAGTAGAGAGTTGGTAAAAAAGACCAAAGTAGAAACATGGAATTGTATACAATACTATAAGAATGTAAAGCAACACTATCGAGTTGATAAAAGTAATTAACCGTTTGGGGAATGTATTATTTTCTCCACATACTATGATAATAAAGCACAAGTAATGTTGGACCAGTTTTTTTAGATCTCGATGACATAATCTTTTAGTACTGGATATGCTCTATTCAATTTTCGTTAGTTAACAATTTTTTCTAAAACGAGTTAATGGTCTTTATTTTTTGAAATTATATATATATATATATATAAATTCACAATTTATAATGAAGTCATAAGCCAGTGACAAAAACAAAATTATGATTCTCAAATCATTGGTTACAGATGATAACAAATAGGTTAAGCACAAGTTTATTCATATGAGACAGTTTGTAAGCAGGCATTTCTAACCTAAATAAAAATATAATGGACATATATTTTTTTATGTACTCTTAAAATAAAGAATAATTCATTACTACTGACATGCTATAGCTGTTGTTCTAGTACACAATAAGCACTTTTTCATTGATGACAAATAACTATCTCAAATAGAAGTTCCTTTTTAACCTTTAAATATTGTCCTCCAAGCATTTAGTGCCCAATTTGATATGACTTATTGATTTTTTTGACATAAATGGTACTTATTTTGATATTTTTCCCATACTCTTTTTAAGTTTAATGGAATATTTATCAACAAATGATTGTTTATGTATAAAAATAAATAGAAAAGAGGTGTTTTTTTTTTAATTGATTATATAAAGGAATAACAAAGATCACTTTAAAGAATAGGTTATAACATTTTTTAAATTGCTTATATGTTATATAAGTATGCAAAGCTTTAATATAACTTAATATTGAAAAAAACAATTATATGGATCGAGTACCTGGGTACGAGTACATTTTCCTATACATTGTGCAAAAATTTGCATGCAATATATTTCAATTTAAACAAACTACTAATAAGTTTCAAATGTGAAATATGGAATAGTTACATACTTGGATAGTGAAATAGAGTTGTATTTTTAAAATAACATGAAATGCATCTCAACTTAATGAGAGCAAATGAAGGACATTTTGTAACATTGTATGCATTATTATAAATATTACTTTTGGATTATTATGCAATATTATAGTAATAACTATTAGATATAATATTTTAAAGAACAGACTCCTACTAGGCATATTGTGATGTATATACTTAAAAACATAACTAAGCTTCAAATCAAATACTGATATCTGTTATTTCATTACCTAATTCAAAATATTATCACAGGTTGTAGTAAAGATGCTTAAAATATGTTATAATTAAGATGCGTAATAATATACTAAGAATAATACAGAGGAGAAAATATTTTTTACACTCTAAAATGCAGTTAAAAAAATTAATTTAAGAATTTAGTGGGTAGAAATAAGAAATACATTTGATTTATTGTAAAGAATTATGTATGCTCCTTTTAGTATTGTTATAATAGTTTAAAATAAGTACTAGTTAATGTTATCGAATTGACGTCACATAGAAAAAATTTGCACTTCAAATACTTCAAAGAGTATAATAACATATAAAAATCGAAAACCGTTTGAATCAATTACGAAAATTTATTTTATTTCAAGGCCAAAAATTAGGACCCTAAATTGACACAAAGTAAAAATATAATTAATTATGCACTTACCTTCAACAGTCCCTATGTCGAAATTTTCTCTTAAATATGTCGAAGCACAGTCAAAATTAAAATAATTTTTAATATTATACGTAAAAAATTTAAAATAAAAACAAAGCACACTCCAGTTCAAACCACACTCACACACACATTTTCTTTTTTAATACCATAGATTATGACGTTTCGCCGTATATTCTAGGCAATATTGTTTTTATGTATTTATAGAAATGTCATCGTCTATGGCGTTAGGCATTTTTTTCTACGCAATCATATATTATATATTTTTTTTGGTGTTATAAAACTTCCAGAAAACTATTATTTAACAATGTATGATAGTGTTCCCAATATCTGTGGAGAAATTTACAATGCGTAAGATTTGACTGATTATCCGTATATTATATGTGAAATGTTACGGATTGCTTTTATAAATTACCAAATTCAAATTCAAAATATCTTTATTTCATAGATTACAAAATAACGCTTGAAACACATCATAATTTTTTGCAAATTTACACTTTACCGCTCATTAGGAAGGCAGTTTTCCCTCAAGAAGAACGAGTAATAAACTTAAGGGTAGCTCTTTTCTAATTTGCACATACATAGCCAAAACAAATACAAAACCATTAAGAACGAAATACCCCTGTAAGAAGTCGAGTCACTTATGGCCATGGATATTTGTCTTCTAAGTATTCAAAAAGGGTATAATACCCTTTTTTCTGAATGTTGTTTAGTAAAACTCTTAAATTTATATAGGGGTAAATCTTGTATATCTATAGGAACCTATTTGAATATGAGACTTATAAATGAATTTGTGACTTTATTTAGTCGACTAACGTATGAAATAATTTTATTTTTGGTATTGAGTTTATGTCGACTACTATTTCTTTTAAATATTTCTATTTTTTTTTTATATAATAAAAAAAAATTAATAAACGAATCGAGATGCCAGGGTTGAGATTCTAATTTCCTTAAACTTATTTCTTAGATATGCACAAGGTTCGAGCTTGTAAATTGCCCGAAAGGCCCACTTCTGCAGCACAAAAATTCTATGAATATCCGCGGCGTTTCCCCAAAGCAAGATGCCATACGACATCAGACTATGGAAACAGCCAAAATAAACCAGTCTAGCAGTGTCGACGTCTGATAAATTTCTTATTTTTTTAATAGCATAAGTGGCAGGGCTAAGCCTTTTCGACAACTTACTTATATGACAACCCCAATGAAGCCTGTTATCCAAAGTAATTTTCAGGAACACAGTAACATTAACAAACTCCAATTTTTTGTTACGTACTGAAATAGCTCGGGATCCATATCTTACATTTGGAAGTGAGAATCTAATACATTTTGTTTTCATTTCATTAATAAGTAGGTTATTTACAGTAAACCATTTTTCTACCTTAGATTTAGTATTTTTACTTTTTCTTTCTCTAAAGTTTAGGTAATTATTTTCAACACAAAATTTAAAAAATAAAAGTTGAGAACTCATGTGGCTAGTAAATGCAATTATTTTCGTTGGCACTGCCCTATGCAGTATGATTTAATCAATAAATTTTCAAATCTTGTATATATATTTTAATACTCTAAACAAAGAAATTGATTTACTTGTTGTAAAATAATCGCCATGATACTTTCTTGAACTCACAAATCATCACATATTCAATTATAATGTCACATAGTCTGCTATTTTTAATGGTTTGCGTTATAGTATTAATAAAAATGTTGTATTGCAATCAAAACAATTTTGACAGCTAAAATAAATAAAAATAAACTCGATAGATGGCACTAGAAGAAAAAACATTTTAATAATTAAAGTGCTCTATGAAAAACTCTACGAGTGTACGTAATTACTTGGAAAAAAAAAGTTGAGTCCCTCCGCGCGGAATAAGTGAAACTTCATAAGGTGGAAATGAAAATAGGAAGGGGTAGAAATTGATTTTTAATGACCTCATATTGTTTCTTTAAGAGAAACTTTATTAACATTGCTTACAATTCACAAATGATCGCATCTTTTAATTATCATTTTCGAGTGGAGAAATATCCAAATCTATAACATTTACAATGGGATTATGATAACTAAAGTAAGATGCGAAATGTTTGAATAACCACGCGTATATGCTTGGGATCTACCGACTCTCTCTCGAGTAGCGCCACGCATTTACTCTCAATCTGTCTCTTTCTATTCCCCCTTCCCAGAAACGTTGAATGTTTAACGCAACAGTGCTTTCATACCCCCTCCATGGTAGCGTTAAACGTTTAACGCAACCTTGTTGGAAGTCGCATTAGAAGTTCATTTCAAAAAAGTATTCTATGTGCACAATATCAGCCGTGTTTAGTGTCCGCAATTTTTCGTAACTTACATAATAATAAATAATAAAATAATCAATATAAAGCAATTGGTAGGTAAAGAGCGACAGTATCTTTTTGCTTTGTTTCGGTTGTCATAATGAAATAATTATGTATCGTTGCTTTATTCACTATAGCCGCCATATAAACTATCATGACTATAGGGAATAAAGCAAAGGATTGGTAAGAATCACATGATTTCATTATCTTTACCCAAAGAAAATCGCGGCAGCGACAGGAGATACAAATTACATGATAGTAATAGTGAATCAGTGAAACAGTTCATAATAGAATTAAATACACTAGAATCTCATTATGTTCGTGGTAGATTTAAAGCACAGTATCTTAACAATGTTTTAAGTATCCGGAAGCTATTGAAAAACGACAACAGCTCCTACAATAGACCAATTAAATATGATTTTTTTTTTGCATTATATTAATAAAAAAAATAAATAATCTAAGTTTCAAAACGTTCCAAATGTTCAGAGCTTAAAGAGCGTACAAAATTTGAACACGCTCAAAATAATAAACCGTTATTAATGGCACAACTTCGAGTGCATAAATTATGTGCAAAATGGATTTATTCAAACCTTGGGTAAGAAAAAAATATTAAAATTACGTTAACTTTCGCTCAAAATAAATTGCTGTTACCGAAATTGCCTGACCAAGCGACATACTTCAGTCATCAACTTTATCTATATAACTTGACAGCATGTCAAGGAACTTTACACAGCTCTCAAAATTCAAAAAAATACTTTTACTTATACTTGGATAGAAACAGAAGCCCCCAAAGGATCTAACCAAATAACATCTGTCCTTACCATCGTTTGTTGAACACAAATTTTCTAGAGAACATATCTCACTTCGTTTAATGTACGTCGTCTGCGGGGGCTAATATAAAAACAGCATTTTGTTGGGTATACTTAGTTACTAGTTTAAAGTGAAAGCCTCTAGTCATATTAAACGGATAACGATTATTTTCCCTATTGTCAGACATTCTTTTTTACCACCTGACCGAGTGTTTGGCAATGCAAAGAGACAAATAAAACAGGAAGAAATTATACTGAATGCCGAAAACTATTTTGAAACATTTTTTACTTTTGGCACTATGCTAAGATTAGGTAAAGATTTTGACTTTTTTATTGGCAAGCTTCAGTAAAAAAATTGTTAAAGTTATCGAACAATTGGCACTTCCAGTTTATTGAAAAGGTTTTTTATAAGAAAAAAAAAAAAATAGCCGTTAAAAGTGAACCCAACTACGTATCTGCTGGGTTACTATATCCGCCATTTGTCATCGCGGCGCAAACGATCGTGTTATTACACTACTAAATTAAATTGATACGTGTCATACACAAAAAGAATATATTAACAAGTCTATACAACTCGGTATATTAATAACACAATTAACCAACTATGGTAATGATTTTAAAAAAGGAAAATCAATAACAGATATACACCCTGTAAAACAGAATGTTGTGTCTGCCTTTAAGGCAACAGAACTTCAGGATGTAAGAAACTTACTGGCTAAACATTTTGGTGCGGAATGATAAAGTCGGCAGTGTTTTGCTTTCTATAACAATTTATTACAACCAAGTTTGCCAGAAACTGTTCCTACACCAGGCAATTAAACTGACAATGAGAATACGCTAATGGATGAAGTAGAAGACATTAGAATTTAATATTAAATTAAATTAGAAAGACTTAATTAAGATTTAAGATTAACAATAAAAGGAAAGGATAGAAGACTTAAGACTAAATTAGAAAACAAAACTTGGTATATCTGACTATTACTATGTCAAAACAGTTTATCACGTCGATTACCAAAACTGTCTATGTCAAATGTCAAATTTTTAATCTAATTAAATATGTTCCTTTTTTATGTGACATTTGTTTCATTATTGTAATTTATTACCACTTCATCGTTTTTTAATGTGTTGGTAATCTTATTCATCAAATGGGCGTTTTTTTCTGTTTTACCCAAAATACAATTTTTTTAACATAGCTGGGTCTGCAAGTGTACTATTCAAATTACGGAGAAGAATAGTTCGTGCAATTTATAGTCTGTGTTCACATATTTTCAACGTTATAACGTCTTATAAATCGATGAATGCCGGCTGCATGCACGAAAAAGCATTGTCGCGTTCCGCCTGAGCCGAGCGTGTGAGGGAGAGCGCGAAGCGAGCGATCTCTCTTCCACTCCATCGGCAGATGCGTCCAAGTAGAAAAGAGACAGCGATCGCATACAATCTACACGTGAATTGTTTTGTCAACTGTTTATAAAGTGAAATGAAAAGTTAATGTGGTTTCCATTTTTTATTACAACAACAATTGCGGCAAGTGATAATAATTCAATTCAATTCATAAAAATATGCAATTTTTCACCAATGTTTTCTTATGACGTTATGACGTAAAATTATCGCTCGTAAACCAACTTTACAGACAACCAATTTTTTTAGAAATAAATTTACGGAAGTTGGTATGGTGGGTATGGTATGGTACGAAAAAACGTATCGCAGTGCATTTATAAAAATATTTTGTAGATATTTTTATAAAAATTCAGTTTTTGAAGTGAAACTTCTTTATCGGCGTATGGGAGAAATTTTATAGCAATGTAACGTTTTTCTGTTACGCGCCATCTTTATCTGTTACGCGCCATCTTTATTTCTGGGTAACATTTTTCCGTTACGCGCCATATTTATTCAATGTTATTAATGTCATCGTGGCATAAACATAATTGTTACTAAGGCCACCTGTCACATATACTTTCTGTCAACACCCTAGATCTATTTACAGTTTGTAATTACATTTTTCTATTATCTAGGTTGAAACCTTTTCAACCGACATACATGAACTATATCTCACATTCTTTCATTGAGTGACTCGATTTTATATATAGCGTTCGATAATTTTCCTACAATTCTATATGGCCCTTTATAACATCGCATTAATTGAAAAGTTTTACCTATCACCCTTCTAGGTACATATACCATTACCAAGTCTCCTACATGAAACTCTGAACATTTCTATTTCTGAAACTCAGTAGTGACGTGAAAAATAATATTTCAATTAAGTGATTAGCGAAAAAAATCTTATAAAGTTATTTGTATCCATGTCTATGATAATAAAAGCCTTTTGCATAAACTTTATCTAATTTAGCTTTATTCAACCAATTTCTGTGAAGTTGTAAATAGCAAATCATTTTTCTAAAAATGATGTCATAAAGAAGTTTCACTTCTTACGTGTGTACACTAATACACACACACTTTTTTTACGAAAAACATCAATATTCATCATATTAATACAAAAAAAAGACAAATTAATTCCAATTGACTATTTTCCGTATCTGCTTGGGGAAAGTTAAAAAAAGTCTATATTTAGGCGGTCCGTGTACGTGTACAGTAGGATACCTGAAGGAAAACTGAGCTCATCACTACAGTGATTTAAGTTGTATGTGTAAAATCATTTGTCAAGAAAATTTTATTACTTTGCTTGAGATTAATCAATAAACAAAGCAGCATGTAGTTAGTTTTAGCACTTACACGCATGTTGTATTGTATACTCAATCATCTACAAAAACTCAATTGATCTTTATAGTAATCCTTTACAAAAAATTATACCAAAATAGTTAATAATTAAATAAACAGTTAATAAATAAATAACACTCGTTAAGCGTTTGATATTTATCAATCTTATCGAATCAATCCGTGGATGAGGACTCGAAGTGTAAAATTACATTCGAACGTCAATGGTGGGTTGCATACTACATATCGTAGGCGTCCAAAGGTTTTAAGCTACTTTTGTTTAGTTAATTAATTTTAAATTATTAAAAATAGACCTTTAAATTCGCAACAAAGAGTTTTGGGTTAAAGTAAAAAATATCTAATACAGTTGTAAATAAATATCAGTTAAAATGTTATTACTTTGTATTAAAATTGATATTGAGATTTTTCAGAATCAGAATATTGAGATTTTTTTTTCTTTCCTAAAAATCTAAATTCTATTTTATTTATTGTAAGTATTTTGTAACTATTAAGCCCGACAATTTAGACAATTTATGCTAATAAAATAGTTATATAATTATTGATAAATATACAATAACAAAAAATGTATAACAGCAAAAAATAATAAATTTTTAATGAATAACTAAAAAAATTAACTCAAAAAACCCTATAAAAATGTACATCAAAAGGTGCAAAATAAAGTTTTATTGATTTTTGTCATCAGTTCAATCGCAATTCAAGTTAACTATGTACCAATTATAATCTTACGGGTAACCTAGGAAAAAAAAAATGTGACAAATACAAAAATATAGTAGACTGTAGTAAATAGAGGCCCTAGGTATCAAGAGCATACCCAAAGGGGACAGGGGACAGTTACTACCCACCCGGATACTTAGATACGGGCAGATGTTTCCCCTATAATACGTGAGTTAAACTGAAAATCCTTAGAGAATCAAAAACTAAGAAAATTAGTAAGTTATTTTTACCATTATTGTTTCTCGAAGTAGTGTCGGTTGAAATGAATACATCGTTGCATTCGATGGAACCACTGAAAGAAACACTTTGGCCACTCGCACTTAGGGGTCGCTTCGACGACTTATTCATACGGAGCCACTATTTTCTCGGCGTTCGCAAGCCACTTTCCTCTAAGTTTTTCTATTATTTTAGAAAAAATAACGCATGGTGCAAGGTCGAGGCTGTAAGGTAGGTAAGCCAGTATTTCTATATCTAACGTCCTCTAATTGTTAGTTGTTTGTCTGGCAGTATATGGTGAAGAGTTGTAATGATGAAGGAGAAAGCTAAAAGAGTTTTAATGTTAGTTAGCAGAAGGAAGGTATTATATTTTAATGGCATCAAGTAATGAATCGGTTTGTAACATTATTTGATGTTTAAGTAATTTTTTACATTAATGTCCTTCAAATCACCGTGGGTCAATAATTGCGATATCTGATTTAGCATCTCAAATTGAAAAGAAATATTTATTCGTTATTGGAAAATAGCAACTTTTTAGAAGCAAAGTTAATAAGAATTTACATGCCCTACTTTTTTAATTATTGGATTCAGTTATAAGGATTACGACGTGAATAGCGTTCACGAAATCACGACATATAAAATGAGTTCAACGAAATCAATTCTTGATTTTAACTGATAAATAAAATGTTTGTAAAACATTGAACCTGCAGGCCATCCCTAAAACTTGTTTGTAAAGTAGCAATAAATTATTGCGTTCATTACTATCAAGGGATGGTTTTTGAGCTTTTTGACGTTTAAAAATTTACACGCAAGATGCATATGCGTATCAATACACACACGCGAACACACATATACACACAATGGTCGAAATTGGTTTCTAGGACCCTAAATTGTCACGATCTGGTGAAAACTCTATTGCGAAAAATTGGGGTGAAAATAGTAACTTTTCAATTTTCATAGTAGAAAGTTAAAAAAATAGGAATAATTTCTATTAGATTACATTGTTTATTGAAATTTAAAATTAGCTTCACAAATAAAAATTTAAAAAAATGTGTCATTGGTTTTTCAGTTTAATATTTATCACTCGTGAATTCATTGAATCAGTGTAAATTCACTGTTTACACGTAAAGAATGACCATTGTCATTCCAACAGTTTTAGTTAAACAATATAGTTGTAACTCCTATTTTTGACAAAAACAATCGGTCACTAGTAACTCAAGGTTATGCCTTCCACACATAATCTCTTAAAAAAGGAGTGGGAAATTAGAGTCGTCCTTAGGGGAGTACCCAGGGAAATACCCATCGAGGAGGTCAAGGAAAACCTCAGCTCTCAAAAGCTCCCGGTGCAGTCAGTAGCCGTATAATAAACCGCTCCCGTGAGTCCCTCGACCTGGTTTTGGTCTCCGGCATAGCCGAGGCCAACGATAAGGCGACGAAAGCCGCTTTCTTCAAAATCAAAAGCGTGTGTTCCCTCTCCGGAATTAAAGCGGAGTAGCCCGGCAAACGCGCTTTATCTGGGCAGTGTCACAACTAGCAATCCTACGGACACTCGTCCAAACATTGTTTTAAACCTGCGCGTTGCGTTAAATGCTTGGGAAACCACAGCACAGCGCAATACACGCAACAAGGACACACATGGTCCATCCGCCTGCGTCCTATATAAACAAAAAGGCCACACGGCCAATTATCAAGGATGTCCGCGCGCTTCAAAGAGAGCTCCCCCGCTCGAGAAGGCCGCACCGCGCCTTGCGCCCGCGCGCGCCTTCTCAACCACTCAAGTTACGCTCGCGCAGCGACTGGAGTACGCAGGGTTCCGCCCGTAGTAAAACAGAATCAGACGTCCATCGTGGACGACTTAAAACATTTGATGTCAATAATATCCATTATTGACACTAATTAGCTCGCGACTCTCGTAAAAAAATTCCGCACCGCCACGAACCTGACGGAAAAATTTATTTCACTTATTGAACACGCCTCTCTCCTAGAGGCGATCAAAAATAATAAATTTTAACTCGATTAAAATTTATCTCCCTTACATCCCATACTGGGCCGGTAAGCCTAGTTAATAATCAATGATTATTGTCCCACGCGACGCGAAGTCCCCAAACTTTGTTTGTTGTTCGCTTCACCCGCCCGCCAAAGCATATTACTTCCGCGCTGGACACATAAGCTTTACATTAGTCACCCCAAAGGATTGGTTTTAATGAGTAAAAAATTCACATAACCCGGTCTCTAGGTCTCGTGGCCGGGTATCTTTCGTCCGTGAAGATTTTCATTTCCCTCAAAAAAAAAAAACCACTCACAATATTTTTTCTAGTACTACGTCGCCCAAGTCTATTTACACACTTACAGCTGTGTTCATTGTGTTTTTATGTCCGACAATTTTTGCTTGTAAATATTCAACGTTACATCAACAAACTTTAATTCTGTTTACTACCAAAAAACATATTAAAATTTCAATTTCAAATACATCAAATATGACTTGTTTGAACTTTAATTTTTAGTATTATGAATGGTTTTTCTTTGTATTTTATGTACTTAATGACATCACCCGATCATTTTCAATACTAACCCGTCCATATAGGTAGATTAAGCGAAGGCCTGGGACGTTCGAATTTAGGAGGTAGTATGACGAGCACACAGGATGTGCGGATCAGCGTGAAAATGATTATCCAAAGCGGGCGGTCAGCATGCACGCTTCTTATGTGCAGTGTATCAGCGTACCTTGAACATTATATTAAAACAGTCAGACGTAAATATATTCCAACTACCTAAGATATACCAGACGACAAAAATATGTTGAGAAAACAGTGTTTAACAAAGAAGGACTGGCTGATATGACTCATCTCTAATCGTCTCATACACATCATTTACAGTTACGTTAGTAATATGGATTTTATATTCCCACACGAAAAAAATATATTCGACTAGGAGACCCATCAGTTTCGGAGTACTTCAAGACTCCACCCTCTTTTCCTTTCTGTATTCCGTGTGGTATACATAAACGATATGCCGCGTCCGATGTCAGGTTTTTTGCAGACGATATCGCGATGTACATGCGAGGTAAGTTATTCAAAACATATATACTCCTACCTTCAGCTCTTCAGGGCCATCGATGAGCTGAGTCGATGGTTCCTAGTCTGGAGCATAAAGTTAACCCGGAAAAGTCAGCAGTCATTCACTTTAAGTACCTATATCTAGAATAGCAGTTGACTCATATTCACTCGGAATGCCCCTTCGCATTCGAACGCGCCCAATCCGGGGCGATTTGCTTAACAGCAATCTTCTACCCAGCATGCCTCAATGGCATGCTGGGTAGCTATGCACAAAATGTGCATAAAGTTGGCGATATGTGCGTCTGCCGTTTTTGCTCACGACACCCCGACCGCACTTTAGTAACTTCTACTAGTTCATAACAAATTTTGCCAAACAGCCACAGACGCTTCTTGATGCGTTAAAACCTCAGTACTCCATAGGGATTTAAAATTTTCTACTATCTCAAAATACATAGAGGTCGCATCGGAATGCTCCTTTACCGTTGCGAATACCATCCTAACACTTTTTTCTTCAGCAGCTTCCTACGATGAGATACATTCGCCCCCTTATCTCGCCTGATACTCTCACAGGCGAGATCGAAAGAGTTACTGTAGTAAACAAGTCCATTGCTTGAACACTATACTCATAGGACTTCCATAGTCTTTAAGGCTTAACTAGCTCGCCTCCTATTACCTATTGGAACGCTTCAGTGCTTTACGCATAATCCCAATTTGTGTTAGCGTCTCTGTGACTTGCTACGCCGAGGTGATTTTCCTAAAGAATCACAGTCAGTACAGTCAGGAACCCCGCGTATTGTCCAGCCGCACTCGGCAAAGCTGAGTGTTATAGCCCTCCAACTAACAGCATAGCCGACACAGGCACTTCTCCAGAGGGTATTTTAGCGAGTTTCAGCCCACACTCTCAGCGCGCACGTATGAGGAGTACATGCGTTATGCATTATTTTATTCTAATCTACGTTTAACAGCTAGCAACCCCTATTTCCGGCCACTTTTGCATATGCACAGGTATTCCATTGTACAAAGAAAAAAAAATTAACTTTAATTTGATATCTAAATAATTAATATACGTTAGGAATCTATAAAATAACAAAGTACCTAATACTTGTTTAAACTTGATTGCGAAAACATTGCGGCCAAGAGCGCAATAGCAACAATAACTTTTAAAGTTCTATGGCGGTTTTAAAGTTATATAGCTGATAACAGTTAATGTTTTTTGAACTTATATATGCTGAAAGCTGGTGAGTTTTCTGGATTTGTCGATTCACTCAATTCAGCAATATTGGAGTTACATTTAGATGTTGCTGTATGAAACAACAATAATGGCATTTATTTGTTTTGTTAATTGGATAAATATAACTCGTTATAGTTTATTATGTTTATGAAATATTGATATAAGAAAACTAATCTATAACACTTAATGAATTAATTGCTGAATATGCAAGTAATATAGACTATGGCTGTTGCCGCTTATCATACTTTTAAATTAAAATTCTATTATAAGGTAATAGTCAGACTTGATGGAAACGAAATTAAGCTAAAACTATTATAAGTTAGGTTTAACTAAAGTGACTTCTTATTAAAAGCGCAGACACTAACCAAGTTAAACACAATAAATAATTCTAAGAATAGTTTGAAATATGCAATAATTAAAGGAATAGTCAGCTTCAGCAGTGGTGCGGTACAAACCTGACACAACAAAAATGATTCAAAATTCTATTTAAACTTATAAATCCTATGAAATACCTTTATCATCTAAAGTATATTTACTTTTTTCACTTTTATAATTCATCGGCCATTGGCGATGTATTATAGATTTTTTGTTCTTAAGATAACTTAATAACAAAATAAAATAGAAAAACCTCGTCTTAGATTAGTTTATAAGTTAAAAACACATAAAAACTTATAAATTCACTTTTTATGTATTTTTTTGTTTTGCAGAGTGTGGTTTTTTTATAGTTATGATTGTCGAATGTTCCTTGACCCTTCAGTATGTTTCGATTAACATAAAGTTTACATTCACGGGCGAGCATGTCCGGCTACAAAAAGGGATGCAGTCATACTAAGAAAAAAATGCACTGACATCTTCTTTTTCGCTCGTACGACTATCCCTCTCAGTCCACCGGACATGCTCGCCCGTGAATATTTATTGTATTATTTAGGCCATCTTTAATTTTTAAATTAATTATTGCTAATAATTATATGTTCAATAGCTTTGAACAAAAAGCTAAAATGTGCCAAAATGATAGTCAAAAGAATTTGTTAATGGCGTTTTTAAATTAACTATGGAGAAGACGCAGACTGGAGCTCTGTATGTTCATGAAATGTCTGATTTTAGCATAATCAATAATTAAGTGTGAGTTGTCCATAAAATGCACCAAATTAACAGCATTGTAAAGTTTACTCCTTAAAAATTGTTTTTTCTATATGGACCGCGGTTTGCAAATTACATGGGGAGTGAAATCAAGTGTTAACAAAATGTGAAGTTATGTTGCCCCACCGCGCATCATATACTGATTTTTCTTTTATAGATGTTTTATTTTTAAAGGAAATAAATGAAGTTGATGCAAATTACCATTGTTACCAATAGGTTAATTTAGATGCGTCAGCATCTTAGGATTTTAAACCACCTTTGTCAGTTATGTTTTTACGAAATTAAAATATTAACTAGGTATGGGGTACTCATAATCGGAGTGAATCTGCTAATTTAGAACTTGTCACACTATATGTTTTATTAAAAAATAATTTTGACAAAGAAGACGAAACTATAAAAATATCTAGCATAATAAAACAAGACTATGTTTTCAAATTTAGAACAGCAGAGTGAGCTTCAGTCACGCATCGGAGCTTATACGCACCATTTTTTAAATATACCGATTGACTCCTCTGACGACCATTCTTCTATATTGCAAGATAAAAATCAAGACAGCAGAAATCAGATTCATTATATAACAAACACATTGTTTTTCATACAAATATTGTATGTAAATTGTAACTAAAGTTTCAATAAAACTTTAATATGACTTCCACTTTGCTGCAAGCAGGTTTCAGAACACCTCTAGTGGCTTTATACAAAGACGCGAACGATATGTATTCAAATCAACAGCTCAAAAAATGTTCATCTAGACAGTTTACTCGCTGTACTATTGTGGGGAGATGCATCATCACATTGATAGATAACGTTATTTACAATGCTCAAAGAAATAGTATTATTCACTGACTACATTCAATGTTTCTTGACATTTATTATTATTAAATGCTTCATGGTAAACTTTAATGGTGAAGATTTTATTATGTAATGCCGCACACCAACAACTAAAGAAAAGCGGTCTCGCTTATGCATCACTGTGTTCAAAGTCAAAAAGCACGTTATTTTTCTTGTTTTAAATATCATTATAAGAGAAATGGCATTCCTTTTCCCAATAGTCTGATTTGTGGAACAGCAATTTCTAACAGTCCACTCTAGAAATAAACTAAACTAACTCTAGAAAAAACTAACAATGATAAAATGTTAAACTGATGTCTTTATCGATAGAAAGTGATACTTGTACATGTCGACCTTTGTGAGACTTGTATTTGTATGACTGACAATTAAAGTTTTGGATAGGTTTCAAAGAATTCCGATATGGTGATAGCAATAAAGTAATTAACAACTATTGTTGGCCTCTTAGATCAAATATCTCGTGATTAGATAGCTTGCAGTCAGAATAGTATACCCTATACAATTTTAATAGCTTCAACAAAGAAGGGAATACAGTTCTATTAATTTTTATGCCTATTAGATAGCGTCGTAATGCATTACAAGTATAAACTGATAATAAAAGAAAGTTACAGAACAATATGACACAAAACAATAAATTTTGACATTTTGTTTTTAAATTTCCTGCCTAATAGCATGAAGTTGTTAAAACGGCCTGCAAAAACTTTCTGAGTGCTATAAAAGTGTTTCATATTTCAATTTCATGTAGTATGTATCCACATGAAATTTATTTATTGAAAAACTAGTAATTTTTGTACACATAAGATGCTGCTTCAATTAAGATTTATACACTCTCTTTTAATTTCAAAAAGAATTTTCTTAACTTTGATCAACTTCTATTGTTCCAATTTTTTGCTTCTAATACAATGAAATGATCTTCATATGAAATCGGATTTATAAAAACATAGTCCATTTTACATATTTTTATGAACAACTCATGACTGAACAAAAAATTGACTGCTAAAATTGTTCAAAAAAAAAAAGGTTTCTGTGATATTGCCCCCAGTTAAAAAAAAAGTGTACAGGCTAACATACTTATTGTCTTTCTATGTGCGCATAACTACTGTCTATCATTTCAGAAACAAAGTGCATTAATGGCAAATATAATGAAACTTTTCAGGATTGAAATGAAATTTACTATTATTAACGTGTCTCATAAATAATGTCGGTTTTAAATGTTCAATTTCTTTACTAAATAATCATACAAAAAAAAACCTTAATTTTCAATGTATAATCTATGGCCTTAACCAGCAAGCTCTCTGAGACATTGGTAAAACCAGTTGTGCTCAGATGCAAGAGTTCTCACTGTATATTCAACTTATCCTTTGGACTCAAATTTTTTTTCTAAGAAAAAAATTCGCCATGGACCTGAATAAATAGTAGTCTTATAGTGCAAGGTCCAGACTAAATACGGAATGTGTTAAGAGTTCAATACCAAGTTCTTTGATCTCATTCTGTGTAATTTTCGCAGTATGTGGTTTAGGATTATTGTCACACGAGCACCCATTTTTGTTTCACTAAGCCTGGATATTTCTGTGACAAAATCTCATACATTTGTGACAGCTGTATTCTATATCTCTTTGCAGAGATAGTTCAAGCATCTGGAATTAATTTAAAACACACTTTACCTTCATAATTCCACCAGACACAAGACTTTTGGCTCGGAATTAATCTCTCTTCACCATGGGTTTAGATAATTAATTATTCTTTGTCTAACTACTGATTTTTCATGTTTGGATTGTTTAGATAAAGCAATTTTTATCATAAGTAACTGCATTTAATAAAATGATCATCTTTCGCCACGGTAGGAAGTTGTTTGCACACTTCTATTCGATGTTTCGTTCCAATTTCATTTATTTCTTGAGTACTATTAGACAACTTTTATTGGTGGTAATGTATGGCGTCTGTAGAAGTTTCAAGGAACAACAACAATCAGTAAGTGCTGCTACTAGATTGGTTTTCTATTGCTTCCTTTGCAGTCTCAATATGCTATACACTTGGACAACCAGAGCACGAATGATCTACCAGCGTCAAATCTACACTATTAAAATGATTAAACGAATGCCGTGCTGTTTGCTCATTGATTGTATCTTCTTAATTTCACATATTTTTCTTGCTCCAATGGCTGTTATAATATTTTGTTTAACATAATGTTTTAATAATACATGAATTCTATATTAATTGCACTTAATATATTTTATTATAAAAATGCTTTGTTCCATCAATTAAGACAGACAATATCATTAAAATAAAGTAAGACAGATGTACTCTTTACAGAACTAGAAACTTGTCATAACAAGTATGACATGTATGAAAGTAAGCATATGAATTTCAATTATGAAAACTGACATTATTTGTGAGACACCCTCAGTATATGAAGTAATTCAATAGTTTATTATAGTTCTAATGTTTTAGAACAGAGAGCAATGTCTTTCCATTTATATGAAATCCTTGTAATCCAATGTTTGTTAGAATTTTTATTGATAGTATTCTAATTTAAGTTCTTAAACATTTAGTTCCAAAACATTGAACTACAACAGATAAATTGTAATTAAATAAAAAGTAACATGTGTGTAAAAAATGTATTTTACGTTTTATGGTACTCTTTAACAATAGAACAAATTAAGAGTTTGTAACAAAGTTAAATTGATCTACCTGTTTAATTTCAATGCAAAAATTTTATTTAAAATGCACTGTTTTGAAATTTAAGTTATCAAAATAAACTTATTAAAAATATTACATAGAGTTTTAAACAGTATTATGATGCATGAAGCAACTAAATATGTAGAATGAAGCATGTTCCTATTATCTAAATATACATAATTAAAACTATATATTTATGTACATTTTAAAGAAGAAAATTGAACATACAAGTCTTACAACATATTACTCCGGCATATAAATAATATGTCTTGCATTTGGAAATATGGAGCCAAAAGGTAGTCATTGATATAAATAAACATTCTAGTATTAAGTCTGTTAAAATAGATATGTGAATAGTGTTTTTATGACTTAATATTGACAACACGTAGAAATTACAAGATTTAGATTCTCATGGCCAGTTATTGTTTATTATAAATCATTCAATTCGTAAGTGTAGTAAGAGCTGCTACAACATCTCCACGATGTTCACGCAATGTTCTTTCAGCAATTGTTCTTGATATCTCCATTTCACGCACCTGAAACCATATGCATTTTTGATTAAACACAAGGGGTTCAATTTATATTGGAATAGGATATGGTGAGAAGCTTACAAGTTAATACTTTAATGAAAGTATCAGTCATTCGTATATATTTGATATGTACCAAATTGAAATTCAAAAAACAATTAAAACTGTACCATTAAAAAAAATATGGAGCTGTCGCAAAGCGCCTGGCAGATATGAAACTTTAACACATGCACATTTTGTATGGAAAATATGCATGAACAGATGTATTTTTAAAGGAAATAAGCATGGCATAATCAAAACAAAATATCCAGAATTTTTTAAGAATAAAATTATTGTTTATTTAAAAAATACATACTGATTTAATGCTAAAATTAAAAATAAAAAACTTGTTTTGAAGTAGACACTTGCCTGCAACATGCATTGACATGCAGCATGTTGCAGGCAAGTGTCTAATTATAGATTTCTGTGAATGACCACCTCACACAATAGAGTGCTTCGAGGAAGACAATAACACTATACATGCTATTCTTTAAGTATGCGACTGTAGCACTACAAAATGTATGAACCAAAAGAGGCTATTCTTAGAAATATATTTTACTAAAAATAAAAAAGGGACATCAATTCCAAAAACAGTTTTTTTTTAAATCTATTCAAAACAAGTAGTAATTGATATCTGTCCCTATTTTCATTTTTGGGAATTGAGTAAAAAATTCTATGAGGTATTAGTTCCAAACTCAATGAAAATTAGGTTATAAAAGTGGGCAAAATAGAAAATAATTATAAAAGTGAGTTTTCAATGAATCTAGAGTAACCACATCATAAATTGTTCCTAATTTTAAAAGTAAAAATGTTTTTTTTTCTTCAGATAATAAAAAAAAAATTGTTGATATGTAAAAATCAACATTTTTAATCATTATAAACCATAATCAGTACTCCCATCCACTGTTAATGCAAGTTGTGATATAGCTGATTGAAAAAAAAACATGATTCCTAAAATTTTAATTATATTCAAAAATGAATAAAGGACTCCAGTTATTTTCAATATAAAAATTAGAAACTTATAACGAAAAATATTGAAATAAGTTTAAAAGTGCCCTTTACAAACCCCCTAAAACACCCATTTTTTTTTGCAATTCTTTTATTACAGTTACATTTTTTATATTACCATTTTAATTTCTGTCTTTTTACTAACATTGATTTCTCTTCTAATAGTTTCAAATATCTACATATACCTACTGTGATTTTTTAATCTATGATTTTAATGTCAACAATGTTTTAATAGTACTCTCCTTGAAAACAGGAAAAATATAATGTTCAGGTGATAACTTCAGTATTTATTTGTCTTGTTCTGTCATAGTTTCATTACTCAGACGAAATACAATACACAAAACTAAAAATTAGAATGCTCAAACTTGAAAAGTCTCAAAAAATATATTTAAGAGCAAAATTCAACATGCAAAACCATGTATGTTAACATCAATGAACACAGAAGTTTCCCACAAGAATATTTGTAAACCTTGTCAAAATTTTGCCTTTCCTTGTTTTATCTAAATATAGGGTTGATCTTTTATATTCTAATTTTATTCTTTTAATTTTTCCTCAAACCTAATGGTTCTGTGTAGTTTTTGGTTTCGTATCCATTGCCTGCATATCATTGGAGATGATTGAAATGGGTGTCCCATTTTTTCCTTTCTTGTTTAGTCATTATTTTGAGATTAATGAGTTCCTCACAGCAACATTATGTATTCATATCAATGCATATGGTTTTTCTCAGTTTTATGTGCAAATTAGCTATTGCCTGTGGTTTCTATCATGTGGGGTTAGAATAAATTCATATACATGTTTTAGATAGAACCCATACCAAACCAACTCTTTTCCCATTTTCATTTATATAGTAAAAACAGTAATAGTAATAATATATAAAAACTTTAGAAAATAGACAATAAAAATAATGAAATCATTACAAGTTTTTCAAGGTACTGATAGTTTTGGTAAGTAGATACCTATTACAAAACTTTATGAGAAAAGTAATGTACAAGTAGGGTCTAAATAACTTTTGATGATGTAAAATTAGTTGTAGTTCAGTAATTGTGTAGATACTGTTATGAACAGCTGTAAAGGGCATTTACAAGACATAATATTTTCATTACTACCAGTGTTATGATAATTATATATAAATAATATACAAGTGTAATGTTAAATAAAATGTAATGAAAGAGATTTATAAAATGAGGTTACTACCTCTATTGTACCCTATTGAACCACTATTGATAAACCACTATTGAAATTGAATTCTTCGCATGATACTTGGTGACATATCACTCTTTGCATGCAGTTTTTTTGCTGTGAGAGAAATATAATTTCTTTGAGTGAAACAAAAAAAAAGTAGCCTACATCTATCCTTTTCTTAATACAAAATATTCCTTTAGTTAATTTTCTCCTATTTTTCCACAAAAAGGATATAATTTCACAGGTAAAAAGTAGTCCATTTTTATTTTCAGGACGTAAACTATACATTAACATTAGTTTAGACAATAAGTTAAAAAAAGGTAATAAACTAATAAATGGGCAGACAAACTTTTTGCATTTAAATATTTGTATACATTAACGATTTTGAATGCCTTGTCTATGTACTCATTTTGTAATTTATTAGGGTGGGTGATATTTCAAAAATAACAAAGAAAAAATGGAGCAGAAATGAGACTGTAATTTAGATGCAAATTTTTATATAAAAATTTTCCTCATGGGTCAGCATAGCAAATCCATATGCTTTCTCATACAATTAGACCTGCTAATTATACTTCTGTTTTATACATAGTTTATTATTTTTATAGGCATCTACAAGTACATATGTCACTAAATGCTCTCCAGGTTAACCAACCACTTTTTATTTTGCTTTTCATGACTTAGGCCTTGGTACATAATTCATTTAAAGATACTGTGTTGAATTCGTAAATATTAAAAAAACATGTATGTTCATATTAGTTATTTTTTCCAGCATTAGCATTGATTTCCTCTGTGATAGGACATATTTTAAACATGGTACCCTGGGGCATATGAGGCTATAAATGATTGGTAAATCACTCTATGAAGAACTCTATTGAAAACATTGCTTAGATTTTGTGATAGACATGGTAAATAATTCTCATAATAGTAGGGTCTTTCTGATCCAAATGAATAACGAGGACAGTGAGGGCATTTACGAGGAGTCGGTAGACATTTCACATCCACTTAAATTTATTTTTTAAATTTAAATTAAACATGCAGACGTGTTATATATCTGTTATTCTATTGTCTAACTTGCTTGCCTCACACTTGTATTTTTCAATATGAAATTAAAAAGAAACTAATGTTAAACATATGTTTCTGTATTTCATTAAAATATTGCAAATCACAATCTGGACAACTGGGTAATATGTAAGGACCTTGTTTTTGCCTGTTTAGATCATTGAGATCTTATTGTATTTATATTTTTATATCAATATTCTAATTCTATATATAACAATTTTAATACTTAATATATTTATTTAGCCACACTGATTTAATGCTACTGTAATTTTATTTTACCCTAGTAGTCTTAGTGAGTACTCATTCAAATCTTAAAGACGTGCAAAGTTAACTTTATTGCTCTATAATTTTAAAACTTCATGATCTGTACATAAAAAAAAAATCAATTGAAAATGACCAGATAACCGAGTCCCTATACCTAAGGCGATTTCTTTTTGCTTAATATCTTTCTCTATTCCACTTTCCAGTAGAGCGAGAATTTTATGCAGGTCAGGCCCTTGTCATTTTTATTTGGATAATGTTTTCTTCTTCTAAATCTAAAACAACATTGAATATGATTCTCTGGAAAGTTTCTCATATAAATATGTGAAAATTCACAGAGGATTTTATATATACTATTTGCAAAAAATTCATTTTCAATTAAACAATAAAAATGTAAAATATCATACACAAAATGAAATATAAGCCCTATGTTGATTTAAATTCAATATTCTACAGTAATTCACAGATTTGAGTTATAAACCTTTCAAATAAATGATTTGAACTTTTATCAAAAAAATATGTTTTTGTAACATATTTATCTTCTTTGAATATATTGAATATACATAATGCTTAGTGGCATAAAAAAATTTACAAATAAAAATCTAAATTTTACATATTTAGTTAAAAATAAAACTAGATTAATAACTAAAATCATTAATTAATTATAATTATTAAATAGACTATAGATTAAAATTTCTTAAACCAGTATTATCAGATAGATTAATCGCTCATATTTATAAATTTGACCTTGTTATTTCATATATTATTATTAATATAATTGCTATGGTGTATTAAGGATAATTTATATCTAGCTGATTTACATAGTGCCTAAAATAATATGGTTTTGTGGTTTAGGTAATGATATAGATACATTATATTTTAATTTAAGGTTTCTCATTTAGTGTTACATTTATTATATTGAAGAATTTTTCTTGCTATTATTGAATGATGTAACATGTATCGATTTATTTATAAATGCCAATAAATTAAAACTCACAATTAATTCAATGTCATCCTTTTTGACTAAAACTTTTTGAAGTTCCTTTTCTTTTTCCAAACGCTCAGCGGCTTCTTTGTTTCTTCTATCACCGATTAATGATAAAGCCTGTAATCGATAAAAAATTATGGAATTATGAAATAGGTAATGGCATAAAAATGATGAAGTACAATATTAAATATATGGTTATCGTGATTTAGAAAACAATAATAACAATTTTAGCAAACTTACTAATATGGTATGAAACTATATCAGTATAAATTACATTAGATATAATCTTTAAGTAAATTACCTAAATTTACAGAGGTACCCTAATTCAATCAAGTAATTTGTGAAAGAAAAGAGATATTGTAGTTATATTTTTACTAGTATGTTAAAAACATTTTAGGTTAGTTTCAAAATACAAGTGTAAAGTATGTGATATACCCCAGATATGTCTTGAGACGAAATTTCTTTTTCTTCTGCATAGTCTGTGACCTTTTCTAAGTCTGCTACCCCGCTGTCGTGCTTTGCTGTTTTCTTTTGAGCTTTATCGTGCTGAATGTCATCAGTATCGCCGTTTATTTCTTCGTCAGCCATTACGTTTATAAATTATTCAATGAATGAAAATTTTGTAAGTGAAAAACTAATGTTATGATCGATAGCACAGAGGTTCTGGAATTTCCACCATTAATTTCAATTTCAAAATACCATCAGTCGTCTCCTTCCTTTACAACTAACTTTGGTGGTTAAATTGTTAGATCCGTCAGTCATGAAGATTGAATCAACAATCAACCAAAGTTAACCAAACCCGTTAAACAACCATTATCTATCAATTAATCGTTCGTAAACGTAAAGACTACAGAACAATAAACTATTGTTAATGGACTAGCACTTAACGGGTCCTAGTATAACGAAATATTTTTAGATATTTATAGAAATATATAAGATCATAGATATTTAAAAAATCAGATCATAGTATGCTAATAATAAATTAAATTTTACATTATTTATATAAACAATTTCTTTCACAAGAATAAACATTTGAGATGGCGCCAAATTAATGATGTATTTAGTCTAGGGGTTTCGAAGAGATATATTTTTTCGATTCTAAATAATCGATATCGCAAAAAGAACTGTTATTAGTCTTTCCGTCATCTCGTTGACGATTTATTATGAAACTTTCTATTTCATGTTCTACAATTCTGTGCTTTTTCATAGACTCGCTTTTCATTTTGGTTTTCAAGATTCTTGTCTAATACTTATAACATAAGACCTAGTTGATAAATTCTTAATGATTATTCTGATTTTTAATAGTCTCTATATTAACTCGGTTAGGTGGTAACCATTATAATTCAGTATTGTTTAATGGCGCTATTTTCATCCTTAAATTTATAAACCCTTTCATTGACAAATAAAACAATCTTATTAACAGCGGAACGTGGCGGACAAGCGGACTGACGAGACAGCGTAAATTCTTTCAGTGTGCGGAGGTTAAATTATATAAATATTAACTAAGTAAAAAAAAATCAGCTGGTTAGTAATCATTTACGATGACCTCGTTAATCGATACATATTGGAAGGAGGAGACTCTTTGATTAAACCATAGATTTTGTAGGACAAATATTTTTTCGAATAGTTTTATTATCTTGAGATTTAACAAAAATTCAGTTAGTAATAAATATTTGAGAATCATCAAATCGACATATTTTTATCCTTGCTACCTCTACAACAATCAACAGTTTCGTACATGAAATTGTTGGGCCTCTCATCAAAATGAGGCTACTCACGGCAAATTAGCTTGATAATAATCAAGTGCAAAAATGGACCATGGACCCTGGACTATTCTGTCCATAACGGTTACAAAGATCATGTTATCCTATTTTTACATATTCATGTTCATAAATTATAAGTTCTTTTGCCCTGCTTTAGCTGAAACTGACTCCAAAAACACCTAATTGGTTGACTTAGGAATTATGAAAACGAAACGGAAGCGCGCGCTAAGCTATGGTGGCCCGGAATCGATGAAGATATCGAAAATAAAAAGGTATGTATTAGCCCAATAAGTCAAGATAGATCGCTAAAGTGATAGCATAAAGTCTCATAACCTTATGGTCATGAAAGGGTTAAAAATACGGTTTCGACGGAAACACATTTAATAGCTTCTACACGTTTGACGATATTCCTTAGGTAATAATGAAAATCTTACTCAGTTATGTTGTACCATTATTTTTAAAATCAATTACCTTTACATTATATATTTTTGTTTTAAGTATTAATGTTGATAAAAGAATATATTTTGCCTAAAATTTCACATTTCTTGGCTATCTTATAAGATAGCAAATTCCATAAGTAAGGCAGTTGTTTCTGCAGATGTGAGTGAGTGGTAATTGAGTGAGTGGAGATTTAAAAAAAGTAGTCATATTGTAAAGGGCATTTTTTTGAAATACTTATACATATTTCAAGTGTTATATTATAACCTACGAAATAAATATATTTTGAATTTGAATTTATTGTTCATTAATAATCAATCCAGGCTTTTTACGTTCTTAGTTGGAGTGCAAATACTAAATTTTTCTTGTACAAACTGTATAACTTATTTTATTCTTTATAATATACAAGTTCTATAATTCATACTTATCACATTTTCCTTCACTTCCACATTAAATTAATTCACCTTAACCAATTCTACTATTATTGGTAAAGACTTCCAATGTGTTCCTATTAACATTGTAACTTTGAAATTATATAAACGAATGAAAATATGTAGGTAGATTATTAAGTACTTAATTTTAATTAAGTATATACTAAATATTAGTAATATCTATTGAAAAGCAATTTCTGACGACAAATCGCTGTATTATCAATCCTAACTCTCAACCGTTAAGAAATGCCGTGTCTTCCATTAATAGCCCAGCAGTGTGAAATGATAACTACCAAACGCAAAAACTTGAATAACCAAAGAAACAAATACACTAAATGTGTCTATATTATTTGATTTTCCTGGAATCCCATCATTAGATCCTGACTTGATAACTATGAGACAACCTCGGGAGTATACGTAATCAAAAAAAAAAAAAATAGTTTTCGAACTTGGTCTACAAAAAATGAAACAAAACAATATACAGAAGATCATAGAACCGCCCTTTTTTCAGGTCGGTTAAAAATCATTCATGGTCGGCATGCATTTAATAACATTTCTAATAAACCCAGATACAGCTAGTATACATTCTTTTATTATGGACTTCCGGTGCCTACCACATCGGTTCTACGGTACTATTTTGTCATAATCATTTATGTAAATTTGTTCTGTTATAATTTATTATCTTATCGCCACCCGTGAAATACTTATCATTGAGGAGTTCCGGTGGCCATCTGTAGTTTTCTTTATCAGCTCCACGTCACTAAACGATACTTTCTAAAAGCAAATGTTTGTCTTAAAACCTAAAACAAAATCGCTATTCTTGTCTATACGTATAATATTTGAAGATGCTACTCAATCTCGCACGGATCTCATTATCGTAAATGGATTTTGAAAAAATTGGGAGCAATTTGGAAATATATCCTTTCAAATAAAAAAAGAATTTTTCAAATCAGTGTTCAAATAAATGATGGATTTCTAAGGTAACAAATATAAAAAATACAACTGAATTGAGAACCTCGTTCGAAAGTTTGAATTCTGTTAAAAATGATATAGAAACTCCTTCATCACTAGTGACTACTTAATAATGAATATGAAGCTAAGCATTAGTAAGACAAAAATTGATATCGTAGTCAATAAAATAGTTAATCCATTCTCAGACAAAATACAAAGGAATTAACATTAATGAAAGACTGATTCAGTTCAGTTTTTTTATTCATCTGTTATTGTCATAATGAAAAAAATCGTCCAAAGACTAGGCATGGGTTATGTGATTTTTATATCTTATATAACTTTGAAAAGAGCATCAAACAAAAAATATCGATCGCGACGAGAAACAAACACGTAGACAAAGTAATATATGATGATGCATGCATGATGCATGATGGACAGCACTTGGTTGAAAATACCTATTCGTAGAGTAAAGATCCCTTCTTTATGACTTCCAAGGTTTTAACTGTGTAAGGTGTCCGCGAAACATCTTAACCGGGTTGAATTTAGCCATGAATAGTGTCTCGATAACAGTATTTAGTAGTGCGTGTCTATGCGTATCTCAACTATTGGTACCTTTGCAAACTAGTTCTTGCTTTAACATCAACTGAGTCAGTCAAGATCTTCAAGAGTACTGTACTATTACACTCGTATCACTCCAATATACCACTTTTTATTCGTTTCGACGTTATAAACGACTGTTAGCAAAATAAATCACTAAAGTTCGACACGTAACCACGAAGAACCGATAGACTATAAACATATATTTGGCGGTTCATTGGTATATATATATATATTTTTTATAATCTGCCCACGTAGCATGGCGACCACGGCCCTTATATGCTTAATGTCAGTTTCGTTCTGTTACATACATTTATACATTACTTACATGCTCAAGATTGGTGGTGAGGGTTATATTCACTTTGTTCTTTTTTATGTAGATAAATATTTTTTTTATTAGTCTATATTTTATATCTACATAAATTAATTTTCTTTTTTTTTTTCATTAATTTTGGTCTACGCTCCGAGTTTCTGGGTGGAATAGTAGCGTCACACGATTGTCGGATGCACTCGGTGTAGGTCTCCACAGACTTATCGAGTTGGTGCCACGAATCCACAGATTTCACCATCTCGACGGTCAGAGCCCGTTTAGTCAGAGCAGCATCTATGGCTGTTTCGAATTCGGACCATCGAGTCTTTGTAATGTTGTAGGTTCGTGTACCGGTGGGAGGCCGAGGCCCGGACTATTTCCCCATTCGCACGGCAAACATGACCACGTTATGGTCCGAGGATGTTAAATTTCGGAACACCTGCCATTCCTCCGCTTTATCCAGTAGAGCGGAGTTGCACTCGGTCACATCTACCACACTCCTGAAAAAATGGTCCCCCTATCCACCTCGAACATGGGCATCCCTCGTTCAAGATGTGCAGCCCTACAGCATCGAAGAGGTCACAGAGATCCATCCCGCGTGCATCATTGTGCGCGCTGCCCCACCACACGCTCTATGCGTTGACGTCACCCTCCAGGATTATTTTGTCCGCCCAAGTTTGGATCATTGGTATTACCGTATATCTTGATCTACAATTTTAATAATGTCTTCGACTTGTGCAACGCGATGTGTCAGACTCTATCACGTACCTAGGGGGGCAATCCATAAATAATGTCACACAAATTTCATGATTTATGAAGTCCTTCCCCGTCGTTGCCACAGGTGGTCACATCTATGTGACTTCTCTTCTCTAGAGGATATAACTGTAAATAACGTCACACTAGTGTGACGTTACATGTTTAGCGATTTTAAATTTATAAGCCTTTAATTAAAACAGAACGTCAAAATTTGTTTCTATATTCCTATTTCTTTTATAAAATTATCAGTAAATCAAAAAATTTAAGGTTTTTCCTTTAAATTTGCATTCGACAACTTTAATATTATACAGTTATACGTATGACATCACAAAGCATACGACATGACTTGTCTCCCCAACTTGTCACATGATGTTAAATTTTATTGACCACCTCCCTCCCATATAATGTGTAACGTGTAAATTCATTGATGGCTCCTAGTTTATAATGACTGTTTGACTTCATTAGCCCGAAACTTTAAAAAGTCTAATTTAAAGGAATGCTATTTTTAGTCTAAGGATTCTAAGCTAAACATAGACAACATAGACAAATATATATGCTATCTAACATATTTTCAGGAACAGTAGCGTCGAGTTGAATAATAAATAATATTAAACCTTTTCATAATCTATTACTTAATTTTGCGATGAGCGGGTGCCCGTGATAATATGTTATGAAAGTACGGCCGTCCGTCACTGTCCGGATCGGAGGAGCCGAGGCTGGATACCTGTCGGGGGGAACTCCGTGCAGAGGTGGAGAGAGTCCCAGAGGTCGACGTCTGTGGATGTCCACTCGATAAATAGAATGGCATCTAGAATACGCAACCTCGCTATGGGAGCGAAGAGCGAGCTCGGGGCTTTTAAGAACATAAATAAAGACGTTAAAGAGTTTGTCATCATGAAGTTGCAAGACATCAGCGCGCTCGCTCTTCTCCTCGATGAGTCCTGCTCAAGATATGTGGTGGAATTGGAGCGGGAAAAAGCAAGGAGGGCTGCGGAACTCGAGACCGCGGAGAGGCGGTTACATAAAATAAAGCAAACAAACACGCAAGGTTTATGAAAATGAAGGATAAGATAGAGAAAGTCTTGGCCGAGGTCTCCTCGACAAGGGAAATGTTGGGACACATGGACGTCCTGGAGAAGTTGGAGAAGTTCCGCAGGGTTGCAGCGAAATCGGCACTGCTTCCGGCGAATTACGCCGAAGCGGCGGCAAAGTCAAAGTCAAGGGTGCCGCTGTGAAAACCTCTGGCCCTACTGTAAGACCGGAGACCAGCCATACCCTCATCGTGGCATCAAAGTTTGAAAATCACACCGCAGAGCAAGTTATTACATAACTTCGCGGTATGATGGATGCTAGAGAGATAGGGGTGGCTGTGGACCGAATTAGGAAAGCCTGGTGACAAAAGGTTGTAGTGAGTTGCTCTTCCGTAGGAAACGCTAAATAACTAAAGGAGGGACTCAAAATAAAAGTCGCCAAACATGAAATGCGGTTTCCAACCGTCGTAATCCGGGATTTACTGAAAATCACATTCGGATGAGGACATAGTCGCTTCGTTGAGGACCCAAAACCGACACCTGTCCGAGGGTCTCGATTGCGACAAAGTAAGGGCTAGGGTATGCTACGGGAGACGAGCGCGTAATGACCTCGAGTGTCACCTAGTGTTTGAGGTCAGCGTAGAGCTGTATCAACACTTGATCAAAGCCGGCTACGTGTACGTGGGCCTCCAAAGGCGCCCTATACGGGACCAGTACCCGTTAGTGCAGTGTTCGCGCTGCCTCTGTTACACGGTAAGCGACTCTGCAAAGACGTGTCCAAGAGGTGCGCGAACTGCGGCGGGGAGCACACTGGCAAAACATGCCGGCCTCAAAAAAAGAGACCCTAAAGTGCATAAATTGTGTGAAGGCCGGCTGCGAAGACACCGTACATGGGCCATTTAGCTCCGAATGAGGGGTCCGAGAAAAATGGGATGGTAAGGCCCGGTCGAAGGTAACGCATTGTTAGCAGCAGGCGCACTGACTGCCGTCGATCGCATACACATGGACGTCGGATCGTTAACCGAAGCATGCGCTCACCGCGTATCTCTGCAGCGAAGCAAACTGGCAACAGCGGAGCTGCTCGTTGAGGTTGAAAGGCGAAATAATGCGGTTCCTAGTTTAGGAATCGAATATCGGGAACATTGGCGAGCTGAGACGATACCCTGGGTGTAGAGTCGTCCAAAAGACGCGACTCAGCGAAGAGGAATCATCAAAGCTGCCTTCATAATCCTGAACAGCGGCGTGGACGTCGAAGAGGATCAAACCTTTAACGATGAAAACGTCGCAGCTGCCGTAATAAAGGCTGTAAACTGCAGAATTGGCGTCGTGTTGGTGTATTTCAAGGAAGACACGCTCATCGGTCCATATCTCGATCGCATGTGATACGTTTGCTCGAAACTCAGGACTGACAAAATTGTCCTGGGGAGTGATGTCAACGTGTGGAGCGTATGGTAGGGTATCGAACGCGATGATGCGCGCGGTGTCGATCTCTGCGACTTCCTCGATTCTGATGGGCTGCACATCTTGAACGAGGGCAACACGCCCAGGTTCGAGGTGTATAGGGGGATCGTCTCCTCAAAAGTGTGATGGATGTGACTACGTGCAGCTCCGCTCTACTGGATAGAGCGGAGGGATGGTAGGTGGTCCGAGACGTAACATCCTCGGACTATAACGCGGTCACGTTTGCCGTGCGGGTGGAGGAACGACCCGGTCTTCGGACTTTCACTGGTACACGAGTCTACAATATGGCAAGGGCTTGATGGTCGGAGTTTGGAACAGCAATAGACGTTGCTCTATTCGAATCGTCGAGGTGGTGAAATTCGTTGACTCGTGCGATCAACTCAACAAGGTTGTCGAAACTTACACCGATTGCATCCAACAAGCATGCGACGCTGCCATTCCGCGTAAAAGCTAGAAAGTTCGTAGACTAAAACCCTCCTAAAAACCACCGGGTTTCCACTAGGAGGGTTACCTGGTGGAACCCCGAGTTAGAGGGGTTAAAACGGGATGCGCGCACCTAGAAATGCCGCATCCGAAACGTAGCTCCCAGCAGACGCGAGTGCGTGGTCGGGGAATATGTGCAATCTAAAAAAACCTACAAAAGAGCAGTAGCAGGCGAAGACCATGAGCTGGAAGCGGTTTTACTCTGCACAGGACGGGGATAGCATGTGGAAGAATATATACAGAGTCATCAGGGAAATGGGAAAAAACCGGGAAGATGTCCTACTTCAAGCTGACTCGGGACAAATATTAGGCCCAGACGAGTCAGCGACCTTCCTGGCGGAAATCTTTTTCCCTAATGACCGGGTCGATACAGACGATTCGTATCATACGGAAGTCAGAAGGCGAACCGACGGGGGTAGTCAACCACCCGCAACTTCGGAGGATCTGCTCGAGATGGACCCACCTTTTGTCGGCGCCGAGGTTATAAACGCTCTTATAAAGTTTCACCCTCGAAAATCCCCGGGAATTGATGAATTCACGTCGGACATATGCCAGACGGTGATCTTCTAGGACTTGGGATTGTTCCTAGTAGGGATCGTCTTGAGTTGGTATATTTTCCGCGGGACTGGAAGGTGGCCGCCATAAAAGTGATTCCAAAGCCGGGCAAGGAAGACTACACCCGTCCGAAGTCCTATCGTGCTATAGATTTGCTCCATATGCTGTGCAAAACCGTGGAAAGGATGCTGGTCGCCTCCAATGGCATGTAATGCCAAAGCCATAAGCGACGCAGTATGTCTTCACGCCGCAGCGCGGGACAGAGGATACCCTCTAAGATCTAATGACATACATCTACAAAGAGTTAAATCTCAAAAAGATCATTATAATGGTGTTATCGAACGTAGAGGGCGTCTTCGACAAAGCGTGGTAGCCGGCGTCGGAGACCTAGCTACGTGCCCAAAACTGCCCAGTTAACCTCCAAGGCATGATTCGAGGCTACCTTCGAGACCGGAAGGTTGTCGTCAGGTACCCTGGAGGGGAGTGGAGAAAAAAGACTTCAAAGGGTTGTATAGAGGGCTCTATAGCCGGTCCAACCTTTTGAAACCTGAATCTGGACTCCTTGTTCCGAGAACTCGAGGTACTCGGCGTATACGTACAGGCGTTTGCGGACGATGTGGCTCTCATGTTCTCCAGACAGTCGGCTTCGTTAATGGGAGAGGACGCTAACCAGGCGTTGGCTCACGTATACAGCTGAGGAGTGAAGTACAAGTTGAGGTTCATTTCATCGAAAAGAAATTTAATGATGCTTATCAAAAAAACTAATGTTCGTCGACCCAGTTGAGCACATGGTGAGCGAATAAGCCTGGTGAGCGAAATACTCCTCCTTGGTTTGAATATCGACAGGAAGCTGACGTTCACTCCCCATGTCACCAAAGCCTGCGAAAAAACTACCATCATATACAAAGTATTGTCTAAAGCAGTCAAGGCGACGTGGGGTTTAAGTCCGGAAGTCCTGAGGACCATAATAGAGCCGTTGCCTTAATAAAGCCTATCGTTCTGTACGCTTCGTGCGCTGGGCATCGGCGACGAGAAAACTCGCCATCTGAAAGATATTCGGCGCTGTTCAGTGCAACGTCGCTCTTAAAGCATGGCGAGCACATCGCGCGGTTTTCCTATATTTCGCGCTGATCCTCTCGAGGATGCTTCCTCTCGACGTAAGAGCGAGCGAAGTGGCCTGGCTGCATGAGGTAAAGCACGATAAAAATCTGGGACCTTTGTCGACCAGGAGCTCCAAAACCCGTATAAGTTATATATAAGGGTCATAAATAAAAGAGAACACAGAAAAAGAAGTTATAAAAAAGAAAGAAAAAGAAGTTATAAAAAAAACGAATAATACATTGATTGCCCGCGAATTATGCATTGCGCAGGTATAACACTCGTTCTTCTCTTCCGCGTTTCCATTTTACGCCATTGCCACGATGCGAAGATTTTCGATTATTTTTGTGTGTTTTCAATACTGACAATTGCGAGATATTGGTCTCAGGAATTCCGAAACCATTTCTTTTTTTTAAACATTTACGAATTTTTTTAAAATATTCGAGTTTTTCATACGACTTAAGAACAAATTATCGATTTTCATATTTTTTACTTATGCTCTGTTAAATCTAAGATCTTGATTGTGATTTACTGCAAGTTTAAAAATATAATGCGTAAATTATTGTATTTACTGATCGTATTTTTTGATCACGTTGATTTAAAAGCTTGATTTCTTTACAACCCTAAGAGACCGCAGCACTTAAATATTTGACATTAATTTCAACTTCATACCTACTCGCATTCCTGTGAAAAAGGCTCTTGACAGATGGATGGACAAACGGACAACGAAGTAATCCTATAAGGGTTTCATTTTCTTTTAGACATACGGAATCCTAAAAAAGGAAAACTCTGTACTTTTGTCTGTCATTCTTTTTAAAGCAAAGAAGCGTCCCACCGGAATCTATCGAGAGAATCTGAAACGAAAGCTTACCTAATGATGATAGAAATATCGTCACCAATACGCATATTAAAATGACAAAATATATAAAAGCAAAAAGGATTTACATGTCTTCAGAGTGATCAATACCTATTTATTATAAAATATGTTTGGAGCATTCTATATAAGTCTGTAAGCGACACGACGGCGAGCTCGAGCGCAGTGATAATACTTACCTGCCTTAGATAAAAGTCTACAAAGCACATGTTTTACACAAATGTGTTTTAGCTTTAAATAGGTATTCAACGTATATTTTCAAAGTTTTATTACATTTCCCTTCGTATAGACGACGCCGCTGATAATGACTGCGGGAATGTACAATATATATGGATGTGGGAATAGCATAAATTATGGTATTACTGATATCATTACATAGTACATATATTGTTAATGTATTCTGTAATGCAAATACGAATAAAGTGTCTTTAAACTTAAATAAAGTTTCTTTATAATAGTAAACGTAGATATTTATTATACGATACTAAATATGTAATATAGTCTATGACATTACAAAATATATCCATTGAATTGTTAATCATTATTGCAATTAATAAATTACGTAAGTTGACATCTACGTGGTAATATTCAAATACTTGAGCATTTTTCTTAAAAACTATATTATATGTATATATATATATTTAATTATAGCGTGTAACTAAAACGTAAACAATAAAATAAAATAGTTAAATTTTTTTCCATCCATTTATTTCATATATGTAGAGTTCCATTTTCATTGTCTTCTTCCTTTCTCTGTGGTGTATATGGAGGTGGAGGAAGACTGCTGTCATGTGTCTGAAATAAAATAAACGAGTGAGTTTGATAAAGGTTTTTTGTTAGGAAAGTACTTTAATAAATTTCGAATAAAAAATCATAATATAATATATAAAAAGAGGTATGTCAAACTTATGTATGTCATGCCTGTATATGAATGGGCTGAATTTATTATATATTTTTATTGTAACAGTTAACTTTCTGTCATTCAGTTTCAAAGTATACGTTAGTATTAGTTGGTATATTGTACAAATTTTGGAAAATACTTTTTGAGTTCCTTAGTCAACAAGGAACCTTTATAGTATCGCCATGTCCATCTGTCTGTCTATCTCTATCCAGACACTTAATACTCGAAAGCTATAATTTGGAATGGGTATACGTATTAATTAGCCCGACAAAATGGTGAAAGAATAATTGAAAAAAATATTTTTTACAATGCCTCACCTAAACAAAGTGGGAGTGAGGAATTTTAATTCCTTGTTTATGACTCGGTGTGGGGTGTCCTGAAATAGGTTGTTCAAAAATATCATGAATTTTTTAAAACAGGGATCTGTTTGCGAAATCTTAAACTTAAAAGTGTTATTTTTTGTTACAGTCGTGCCCCCTCTTCATCCTCCACTAGTTACATGGTTGATTTTGAATATGTTAGAAAATTCACGGCAGAAGTATAAATAACGAAGTTCAAAAACTATCACACCTAAGTAGGCTTTGCAAGTTATTGAGCAATAGTCGACCTACTTATAAAATTTACTTAGAGAAATAAAATACGAAAATTCGTACAAATTCAATTAAAATTACTTAGATGAAGTTGTTAGCCGTTAAGCCATTAACTCAATTAATGAATTCATAGTATTCAAGAAAAAACCTCTACTAAGTTCGCATATTGTGATAACGCCGCAACCCAAAATTATACACAACCCGACGATAACTTTGCTGACTTTTTTTAGGTTGACCATGTGAATATAATGCGTAAATTGAAATTATCTATATTTATGAATATAATAATTATTAACAACTCGATTACAGTTCACTCACCGTATAGTGATTTGTGTGTTTAATGATTAGGGCTTTGTTCTAAAAAAAATGGAGCCGTTATAAGATCACTTCGATGTTCGTCTGTCCGTTTGTCTAGACTTTTTTCCCGGAACGCGTGAAGGTATTAAGTTCAAATTAACATTAATATTTTGTCTACTGTTCGTTAAAGCTGTAAAAAAAAAAATTAAGTTTCAACCCTGATTTCGCTCTTGTCCCTGCTTTCGATTCCAATCTTGAACCCGTTTTTGATTCCTATTTTGACCTCGATTTAGATCCCAGATCTGTTAAAAATATATGTTATGTAAAAAATAGCGGCAAAACGGGATAAAACTATCCTTTTATGTAATTATAGCGTATAAACTTTTAACACAGTAATTTTCATCGAATTATTCTAAACGGTTTTTGTTGCTTTTGGGGGAACAAAGCCGCAGAAAGACAGACTTTCAAAACTATTGAAATATATTCTGTAAAGTTTTATATTACGTTCCAGAATAGTATTTCTCAAATATCCTTAATGTATAGATTTTTCTCTCTACTGTATTGTTATAGGTATGGATCATGAAGCGTGACGGATCTTTTTTATTTATAATATGAGGTGAAAGTTGTAATAAGAGAAGCTCTGATACTATAATAAAATATTTATAAAAGAAAACAGTCTTCACTTAACCGACTTCCTGATCAATCAATGTACAGATTGCTCATTCTTGGAACTTGAAATGTTCCGAAATTAAATAGTTTTCAAAAGGAAACGTAAGAAAGCATTAAGACGCGATTTTATACGCTTCAATAAAATTTAATCATGATAGTATTTATTTGACGCGGAAGATTCCAAGGAAAGCGGTCTTTCGAAATAAACATTAATAGGAAGGAAATGAGATCGAGGTCGGACCCCGAAGATGGATAAAAACGGGCTCAGGGCTGGGGTTGGAATTCGAATCTGGGTTCAATAATACCGAATATAATGGTCAGACTCGCATACGAGGGTCGGATCGGAGTTCGTGGTTGCGGTTGTGGTCGCTGACGACGGTGTCGGCCTGGTCAGGCCGCAGTTCCTATGTAAGTTAATTTTTAATGGAAATGATATTATAAAAGAAAAAAGAATTATAAACCTGTAAATTAGGGTTGAATTTATACTACGTACTTACTCTCACTTTATATGCGTGTATTTTATTTTTTGTGTTTCAAATTTTTTATAGGTTGTTAACTGGAAATATATATTTATATAAATTACGATAGTAAAACCTATTGTCTTAGAAATTCACCACACGGTGCTTTTTGTCCTGAACTTTAATATTTCCTTGATTAAATTAAGTAAACATTGGTATTGATGCGTTATTGTAGAAATATGATAAAATTCTGTTTAAGGTTGTCGTTATCATTGACGCAGTAAATTAAAAAAAAAAAACTAGCCAAGAGCATGTCGGACCATGCTCATTATAAGGTTTCAGAGTCATTATAACAAAGAAATGCATTACATATGAAAAAAGTACGTTGTTCTACTTTTTCCATGTTTCCCGCACAGAGTAGTTATAAGCACTTTAGTTGCCTATAACTAGAAAAACAAACGTGTATATCGCTTATTATTATTAAACTAGTGTAAATTAAAGTGCATTAGCAAAAGAACGTATCTATATGGCACTTACGCCCTTTTGCTGAGAAGAGCAGTTTTTCGGCAATAATAATATATAAAAACAGTATACCCGACCACGTGCAAAATAATTTTCGTTGAAATTATTTATAAAGCGTTACCTTCGCTATTTTTAAGCTATTGCATAGCTTTTATCGCGGGTTTTGAGCGCGGCGACCGAATCAAGAAATTCCGTAACGAAAATAAAATCTAACACCTCCCATGGCCGCCTACCATGTAGTTCGGCCGAGCATTCGCTTAACGTGTATGTATATAGTACGACTGTACGAAGCTCGCACGGATCGAGACGAGCTGCTCCAAAATCGGACGAATACGTAAGCAGCTGTTTGTGAGAAAGTATATAGGTGTATAGATATCTATCATATCTTTATAATGCTACACTCACCGCATGTGCCCCGTAAGTATACATGTAGGTATATATGTATACATAGGTGTACCTATGTACAACAGTGAACAGCAGTTGCTAAGTGAATAGCTATACGTGTAAAATTTGTGTATAAAGTGTTTTAAATATGAATAAAGAAAATGCATTTATTAATGAAGAAAGTGATGAAAAACTTGAATTATTATCAAAGAAAAAAAATACTGCATAATCAAATAAATAATTACAATTGCATAAGTTGATAAAAAATGCTATGCAATAGCTTTATTTCATATTTTTGGACATACAGTTTGAAACATAGAGAGGGGCCACAATTTCTGCAACTTTCGGAGCGATTATTTCCTAAATTATTCACGTAATCAGAAAAATAGCTGTCTAAATGTGTGCCAGAAGTTAATGTTCGCTTTCAGCTTCTGTTACATGTACGGAATGCCCCCTAGAAATACTTATTTTTGTTATTTAACCACGAAACTAACTAGCGACTTATACAAGACACCTATACTATAAATTTAATCAATACATGTATTGTAGTTTTTGAATAAAATGCCTGTGACCTACGAACGGACGGGAGGAGGGACGGACGGATGGACATGACGAACTATAAGGGATCCGTTTTTTGCCATTGTGGCTCGGAACCCTAAATAGCAAAGGAAAAAACTTGTACAAATAAACTTACGAAACCAGCGTTGAGAAAACATGTTGCCGGATATATCGATGAGCCCGCCGGTGGAGCTCTGCTATATCTGTGGGGCAGAGGTGATACAGTAATCAGATTAAAACACATAATTTACGTTGAACGGTGGTTATTCAGTTTCAATAATTTAATAATTATATAATTTAAATATAAATATAGCTATATATATATATATATATATATATAGTCATTATTTAAAAAAAGTCATTATAATTTAGTGCGACGTTAGTATAACTTTAAACTGTTATTCAATAAATCGTATGAAACATATATGCATAAATTTACTCGTTGTTTAATCAAATTTTGGCTTAATATATATATATATATATATATATATATATATATATATATATAACAATATTTACTGTAGTTAAGAGATAACAATATACGGAAGTTAAGGGAAAAGAAATTAAGGATAGAATATAAAATCGCTAATATAACGTGTGTACAGTAAACCTAATGCTTTGTTTTTTTATAATATATAATTCCTTGTTACGTCGCAACCGACCCTGTTAATCATTCCTGAAATAACATTTCGTGTAATAACAATATCATGGTCTGCTGGCAAAACCTTCAAACTAAACCGGCAATGTTCAGTGATTTGCATTAACTAAGTCTTTAATGAAAATTTCGCTTGATAAGTATTGTTAAAAACTATATAATTACAATTTGTAATAATTTGAAACAGTGTTTAAGCCACAAATATTACTTGGGGGAAAAATAATTATTGTATTTTCCAAATTTTTATTTCCAAAATATTCAAAAAACTAAGGAATACGTTTGCATATTTTGTTTAAATATCTTTTTTTTATAACAATATGTCTTTATACTCAGAGATAGTCATTTCCATAACTACATCTTGTATTTGTTATTCATTTCAGCGAATTTGAAATTTCTTATTCTCATATCGAAGAGGTATGCGTTAAACCGTAGGCTTCAGAATTTATTACCCGCATTGTGATAACAGTCGCTAACAGGTTACAAATCACCCTCGATCAAAGTGGTCGACGATATCCCTTCCATCTTAAACAAGATCGTGGGAAGGGGTTCCTCAGGTAAGGTGTGACGAAAATTTGAACAGGAAAAAATGACAACATTTTAATCCTGATCTTGGATACATCTTGGTGAAAGTAACTTTTAATGACATGCTCAATTTTTGCTATCGTAGTGGCTGAATGCTTATTATGTCCTTTCATAACATATCACCTGGGCGGCGCGTCTCTCATTCTCTGATTTATGTACAGCTGTAGGCTGCCAACTGATAGTCGACCTTCACTATACGTAGAACCTCTTGTTCCTCTGAAAACAAAAACGTATCTAAGGATCACTGATTCTTTTATAGATATATATATATATATATATATATATATATATATATATATATATATATATATATATATATATATATATATAAAACATCTTCTTTGAAAACGGAAAAATAAAATAGAATTTTCCAAAAAGATCACTTAAAGAAGTAAATTTTTCAGAACTCGATAATTTTATAACGAAAACCTAAATGTTTTCCTTTACAAAGAGATCAAAATTTAGGCGAGAAACAAAGAACAGTGGAGTGAGAGCGCTGATACGGGCTCCTACCCGGGTGCGTGGACCTCGATAGCGGGTCACGAGTATCGAATGTAAAAGTAATAAGTAGTGTAATACTAAGTGTACACACAATGCGTTAACAGAAAACTTGAAGAATTTATCAAGTAAACATAACCTTTAGCTACTAAGTATTAAATTTCGAACCTGGGTATCGAAAGCCTACGAAGGGTATATCTTGCGCTGCAATATATAGAATTATATATGACTAGTCGATAGAAAAGGGTTTGCCGAATAAGAACGAAGGAAATGTTTATAAAATCAATAAGTCTCTAAAACACATTTCACTAGAGTAGAATTCATTAATAATAAATACGATTTAAATCTTTCCTGACAGACGCGTAACGACTTTGTTTACTTACAAAAGTGTATTTGACGGAGCTCTCGGACTCATTTACTTAATATAGTCTGAAACAACTTTTTTGAATAGGTATTGACAGACAATGCGATTTCTATATAAAAAGTTTATTTGTAGATTGCTGCTACTGTAAATTGAAAATTGTGAACATATAAAAAACTTGAAACATGTTTTTTATAACATAATTTACCCTGAATGTGCATATTGAGAGCTAATATTTTGGTAGGTATATATCACAAATTTAAACTAACGAAGTTTGAAAATTAAAGGGGGCTCGATCTTAGCGACTTTGGAAGTCGATATTCTCGTAAAATATTCATCCGATTAAAAAAACCATTTTAAAACTCTTATTGAAATTTAAGAGAGTTTTGCAACGATAAAACGGGATGCACGAAAGGAATTTGATCTCTCTACTGTACGGAGAGCTACACATAAACACATATAAATTCATTGTTTAGTAATGACCTAGAAAAACAAGTTCTACGGCGGTTCACACAATGCATTTTCGGTTGACACAAAAACATAACAGAACAAAATGTCTGAATTGTTATTGACAAAAGAAACAAACTTACTTATGCATGTTTATCATTAAATCGATAGAGAGAAAAATGGTTTATTTCTTGATATTTTTAAACTAATAGTTCAGTAAAGCGTTAGGATACAAATAAAATTAGGCTCTAGCGATAAATTTTAAGGAAAACGTCAGATTATTTTAAAATAAATTAAAACGTAATTTGAAAGATGATTTTGTCCACAAGTATTGTTTAATTTTGGAAATCATGCGGTGTTAGTTGTCATAAATATTTTCGTTATTCCTCTGGTTGTAATAAACATTGATAGGAATATGTTTATACATATAAGTAATTCTCTTATCTAATAACGTTTCTATGATTTCACTTAAACTCATCATGGTCGTATGTATGTTATTATACTGGCACCGGTGATTTTTATGAAACTAAACAAAATTAGTGTTAATAGTATTTTAAGGTAGATATATAATGCCGATATTGGTAATAGCATCTGAAAACTAACTTTGAATTAGAATCTGTATAAAACAGTTCTAAAAAAGCTTCCAGAAACGATAATAGCTTTGCTGTGAGAAAAGCGTGCATTAGTTTGGATCCTTTCATCTTCCGCGGTCATTAATCAATTTGATTTGAACTATAATTCAAATTGAATTATCTATCATCATCGATATTCCTGGGATTAAAATAAGACATAGTCAATGCATATTGCATATAAAGTAGGAGTATTTAGACAGGGTTAGCGCGTTGATTTGACACTTTCGTGAAGTGTCTACATTTGTGCATTTCATTACAGTAATAAATACATAACCATAAAAAATTTTTCTTCAAAAAATCCGCAATAATCATAGACGAATCGCAATTATTATCGTTTTAGTACAATTTAGACAACAATTCAACGCGAGTTTACAAAAAAGTCTATTCAGAAATCTTGTTTAATTTATAAACACTGTTTAAACCTCGTCTAAACTCGTTTACGGCAAAGGCTGTTTAACAGTGGTCTAAGGATTGTTTTAGTGAATATTTGACGTAGGTTGTCAAAAGTGACATTTGTTTATCGTGTTTTTGTCGTCAAGTTAAAGATTGATTTCTATAAATTGCGAATTATTAATTCGAAGCGCATTCATAATGGAAGAATTATCTGAAATTAAAGAATTTCAATAATGTTTCAATAAATATAAATTATATATATATGTATATATATATATATATATATATATATATATATATATATATATATATATATATATATATATATGTAATTATATAAATACATACTTGGATGCCAGATACTAAATATTTTCGAATTTTTTAAAACATTTTTTGAACAGAATGTTGCCATTATAACGCTTAAACACTGTTTTAGTTAGACTGCAGTCTAAGTGACATTATGAATTGCTTAATGCCTAAACAGCTGTTTAAGAAGAAAACAGTGTTTAGTTAAACTACCGTCGAACGATGTTTTAAATAAGGACTCTGAATAAAGCAGTTAGAATCCCAGCCTTATGATTGGTCGGTTTATAACGAACTTATTTTTTTTTTATCGTTACTCTAATTCAGGTAAAACCTTATAGTGCTTCGTTAGCTTTCTCCCGAACGTTACTCCGACACTACAACGCCAATTAGCCGACAAAACTCGATTATTGCTTAAGTACTGTACATACGCGTATACAATTTGCTTGTATCTACGATAACGGGACACGAGGATTTTGCGCCGCGATAAGGGGAATAAATCAGGTAAAAGCGAGTACGTGCCCGGCTCGGATTTAGGCCGCAATATTGGATGATGCTATCACGGCGACAGATAAAGCTGATCGTTAATAAAGTCCGCCTAAATGAAAACGTAATAATGGACTCGTTACCGGGCCCGTTTAAATTTGTACGCAATTTAACGGAGATTATTCAGTCTCCAAATTAAATACAAACACCTTTTTTACAATTACAGCTTTATAATTGCGATTTATAACGAACGAATTGTAATATCTGTACGCGAGTTAATATGGCAAATTAGATTGGATTAATACATTGCATATGTTTATATTTATGTAACGTAATACCTAAATTACTTATATTGGCGTAAAACCTTACTCATATGTAAATGCGAAACGAAACGAGTTTATTGTTTACGTGTTTATTCCGCTTTGGCGGCTTAATGGTTCAATCGATTTTCGTCATATTTGGCGTACAGGTAGCGTACTACGAAGATGAATAATAACACATTCTTGATGTACCGGAAGGAATTTTGACAATACATATTTTTGCTACTTAACGAATTTAATGAAATTTTGTATACATATCGTAATCTCTTTTATGAAAATGGCCATGTAATGGTTTTTCTGTTATTCTAAAAGGAATTTAGAATACTTTTTCATAAAAATGAAATATTTGTATTCGTTGGTAATTAAATCAGAACCACGATCAAAGCCGTGATTCTCATTCTAAGTTCGTATTCTGATATCGGTACCAATTCCACGATCAGGATTGGAAATGATAGTGTGATCGGAAGCGAGTTCGGGTTTGGGATTAGATCAACACGAAATATGTGAAGATTTATTCTATGGTCACATAGATCACGTATGATCACATATACACTATATACACTAATACATATTTGTATTACAATTTTCTTGCCTTGTGTTAATATTCTTCTTCTACATTAGGGAAAAATACGATATATATTTTAATAGAACTAATAAAATTGAATTGGAGAAATAAAAGATAATATTAAAGCGAAGCGATGGTTACTAAATTGGAAAAAAACGCCAGTATCGCGAACTACAGGATCGTGTCCGTCGCACCAACAGTTGAAACAACAAACGGATGTGTCGCCTCGCTGAGCGTTGTATTCCATAGACTATAACGTTTTCACTGTATGTTATTTCAATAATATTAATTCAATAGCTTTATAAATACAACCGAACAAAATAGGCTCTAACACGTTATGTTAACTCGAACATTATTAATTAATACAGGAAAGAAAAACTACTATTATACACTTTAGTTCCTACACTATCATAAATTTATGAATGATGAAACTCATAAAAATTTATGAAGAAATCGGAAAAATAATATATATTTAAATAATAGAAAATTAAATAAAAAAATATGAATGTAGAGAGATTTACATACCTTTGTTCAGCAACGGAACACAATTTATACATCAGTATAAATGTGGCAATTATACCCAAGACCAGAGCAGTGCCCATCGCGATTTGTGTGATAGAGACTAGCACCACCTGCCCCACGTAATCCCTGAAAATACCAAACAGGCGGTATCAAAAATAAAGTTTTCATCACAGCACCTAACTTAAAATTACAAAATTCTGCATATTGGTAATAAATATCTTTCCACCGAAGGGCTACTTATCACGTCTATTAATAGGTCGCTCGATAGATTTGCTGTCAGATCAGATACCGGAACAAAACAGCGAAAAATGATACAAAGAAAAAACGGAACGTACATTCGCTTGGCAATTTCCGAAAACGTTTGAAATCATTGAACATCGTGATTTGTTAAGTTTCAAAGCTAATGGCACAGTTTCCGTACGTAATTAGCAGTTAAAGCGATGCGGCAAAACAGTAGACATGTGGTAATGTATAATCTGCGCATCAGTTATGTTAATTGATAAGGTAACTATGGTCGTTATTGTTATTACGTCACAATGACGTCAACAGGGGGCGCTAGTCCGCAAAGATTCCGACTTTGACGTAGTTTTGACGTCATAACGATAACAGCTGGATTGCTGAAACAGAGGTAAGGCTTTTTCTAAATTTGAAGCCAGTTAGGTTTTTCTTTTAGTCTGAATGCCATAAATTTAATTTGAATTTTTAAAACGATAAATTATGATTTTATTAATTATTTTCTCTATAAACATTTCTAAGTACAAATGAAAATGTTTCTGGAGATCAGGCGTTTCAGGTTAATTTTCGTATCTGATTTCCGATTTGTCACAGTTTATTTGTAGATATTAGTTTTTAAGTAACTAGTAGTTCTGTCATGGTAAAATTGTTGTTATTTAGAATATACCAATTATACCAACAACTCGTATTATTAAATGAATTGTTATGATCAATATACTTGATTATTAGTTTGATAACATACAAATATTAGTGGAATAAAACACATTTTAAATTTGATTCATTGATAGTAGCAACTTAATAAAGTATAAGTTTATAAAAATTAATATTTTGTATGATGTGTATACAGACGCCCAATAATAAACGCATTATTTTTAGGATGGAATGTGATTGGATAAAAAAAAATGAAAAACTAGTACTTTATTTAAGCGTAATAATAATTTTCCTAAATAATTATGAAATGTGTTATTGGAGTTGCAATTGTAAAATGAACGTTTTGACTGTAAGTAATTGTAAATATGTAATGTAAATATTTTACATTAAAACTCCGATATTGACAAAATATTTGTATTGAGTGGTGATATTTGAAAAGTCCATAATATTCAATTTATTTTAGTTAAAGTTTTTGTTTCAAAAATTGTTTCTAGGGCCGGCATGTCTTGAATAAGTGGCGTATTTGCAAATTGCAATTCAAGTATATTTTTTTCTCATACCACGACCCGTCATCTTTAGAAATAGGAGCACGATTAATTCTACATAGTAGACGATTTATCTATATTTATCTATTATAATATGTGGAGCATAAAACATAATCATTCATTTTATTTTCAATACAGATTTATCAGTGATAAATAAACTGATTCAGTACAACTTTATCCCAAATGTTGGGAATAAATTAAAGTGAAATTAGTACGGTTGGATAAAGTTGAATAGTTTGGGAGTTTCGTTTCAAAATTTGTTTCCATCGCTATTTATAAAATTTTAAATGGACTTTCAAAGTTAGATTACCTAAATAATTGCTCAAACTACCAGCAGAAAGATCAATTTCACCATAAATTTGTGTAATTTTTGTTAAACATTGCTCATTACACGTGTAACAAGAGGCCCTAGCAATTAATTATCATAAATAACAAACATTATTTGTTAACTCAGCAAGTTTATTAGATTAGATTAGACAGCGATTGTAATTATTACAATATATTGATCATTTAGGCTTTGACAGACACGGATTTATTTACATATTTTAAAGTTTATTTAATTGTTAAGCTAGTGTAAATTCACTCACAGATTAGGTACTGTAATTCGTTTAGCGACGAATGTCACTCATTGCAGATATTACAAATAAAGGACACATCACATATACATGTAGTGTTTCAATTTATTTTACCATTCCATTATTACAAATAAAGGATACATCACATATACATGTCGTGTTTCGATTTATTTTACCATTCCATTATCACAGAATAATCCCTCCAGTTTCGGATCTTGAGTCCTTTACACTAGCTGAATACGTCTGGGGGCCTGGCAACGCGCATTGTCCAATGTCGCCGACCTTTGGCGCTGACAAAGCCGCGACGACACGTTCAACATCGCCGGTGACGACGTCCGCGACCCACGACTAAAAGCACTCTTCGAGGCACGGATCGAGTGGCTTAACTTGAATTAGTCTTTTGAATGGTTCATTTTTTAAGGTACCGAATCACGTTATTCGTGAATTATAAAAAGAAACGGAATTATAACAACGACCGACATAAATATACTCGTCTATTTTATTACACTAAGAGTACAATGTTTTAAATTTCTTTATTTGGTCATGTTGACATAATATTAAGTGTGTATCTGCTGATAGTTTATGTATCCCACAATTTCGTGATGATCGTGTCATTTAATGATATTTCTCCTGTATAAGGTGTTTTTACACAAAGTATACTTACCTATTGCCTTAACGGGCCAAACAAATGAACAAACAAGAACGCATAAGTTATTTCCGTTTGCTATGGAACATTAAACATATATAATTATTCGAGAACAATGAAATAACAACGTACCTGCAGATCCAGTTCCCTTTATTATCGTAGCAGTTCTGGCACACCCCGTGCCAACATTGTAAACTTACATCGCTATAGTAATTACAACAAAAACCGCTGCATTTTTCTCCGTGACCTAAAATAATGTTTCATAAATATTTAGTAAATATAATATTTTAGTAAATGTTGATATACAGTATATATACTATAGACTGTATAGTACAACAAATTTTCTTTTAAAGTAATAATTTGATCTATACTTATGTGACTGGATACATAAAAAAAGTGACGGACTTTTGTTTAAATAAATATTTCATATCCATTTAAACAAATAATTATATTTGCCTCGAGATCAATATCCATTTTATATCAATATTAATAAAACGGGATTAAATAAGCGGAAAACTTGCATTAATACATCAGTGAAAACATTCGAATTGGTGAGGCGTTTCTGAGATTAGGAAACAAAAATGCAGTCAGACAAAATTCTAAGACCTATTTTTTGATCGACTTCAGTAACATAATTACAACATGTATTATTTGTTCTTTTAAAAATATTTAATGGGCAGACATTGTTCGTTTACAATTTTATTATATAGTATCGGGGAAAAAGTGTTTTTTTTTGTATTTTATAAACAAATCAATATAATTTTTATCATGTTTTATTTACATTTAATAATATTATGTATAGCTATTTTATTCAATAACTTGTTAGCTTTTTGTGGGCAGTGATACAATAATTTCATTGTCGTAGAACTTTTGGAACTTTGGATCAAAAAACTGCGAGAAGTAGGTTTGACAGTCCTCTCTTGATATACACTTAATACTAGCCGAAAGATTCCAAGGAGACCGAAACAGGTTAAGATCTCAGGGTTCAAGGTCAGGGTTATATGCTGGGTGTATTGACATCTCCCAACAAAACTCTCTTAATATTTATTGTGATGTGTGTGGACAGGCATTATTATGGTGAAAAACCACACCCTTTCTGTTGACTAATTCCGGCCGTTTTTTCTCTACTTCTTGCTTGAGTCTCCTCAACTGTGGGCAGTAGAGTTTTGAATTGATGGTTTTGCCTAGCGGTAAAAGCTTATAATGAATAATGGCCCTTCCAGTCCCACCATACACATAGCATCGGATTATTGCCAGCTAATCTTTTTCACACGTTCTTGTCGTAATTAATCCATTTTTCATCATTAGTGATCAATCTTTTCGAAAACGGTTTGGTTTCAATAAGTTTCAATAGAGAATCGCAAATGAGTCCACGATTTATTAGATTTGTTTCAGTGAGCTCGTATGGGACCCAAGTTACGAGCCTTTTTGTATAACCAGCTTTTTTCTATGGGTCAAAACTGTTTCGTGGTAAATTTTCAGCTTTTCAGTTATGTTGTAAGAACTAATATGTGGATCTTGTTCAACTTTTTCCAAAATGGCATCGACTTTATCCGTAACAGGTTCATCAGAAAAAGATTCATCTTTGACATCAAAATTACGGGACTGAAAACGCTTGAACCAGTTTTGTGCCACTCTTACCTACACTGCATTGTGTCCGTAAACTTCACAATTTCATTTGCGATTTGTGTCGCACTTAACCCTTTTTTGTAATAAAACTTCAAAGAGTATCGAATTTATACGTTAGACTCACTCATTTTGATGGATATAAAAACAATAGAAAAAGTATGGGACACCGTTTTTACTTTTATTTTTCTTTTTTTTTCTTTTTCTTTTTTGGAGTTTACTCCTTAAGAATCGATTTTCATATAAGGCGCCCGGTATGAGAAAAATTTGAGGAGTAAAATCTACTGATGAATCCGCGTTACGTTTTTGGTGCGCAACTTATTGGCGCACCTTTCACTTTTCAATCGCGTGTATGTGTATATGTATACTTGTGTGTAGCCAACGCAGCGAGGCAGCTGACGCATATATTGTGTGTATACCTATATATATATATATATATATATATATATATATATATATATATATATATATATATATATATATATATATATATATATATATTATAAAAGTATACTGTTCAACGTTTACAAACGATATATATATAGTGTATCAGTTATACAATTCTAATACGGATCGTCACCACTGTTTTGTTTGTGTCTTAAAGTGTTCTTTTACAATGTAAATATTTATTATTAATATTTGATTTATTACTATAATTATTAATAATTACTATTATTATCGTGAATTTTTACATGCATTATTATTATATTTGGTGAAGTGCAATTGATATAAACTATGGAAGAAAGTGGTGTACATAATAATGATGGAATATCAAATGAACACGTGGTTGCTCGGTAGGTTATAATTTTTCAAGGTTATTATAATAATTTATTTAATGAATTATTATTATAACGTATATAATTTTAATTAATAATAAGACAATATTATCAAAATAATTTTAAATACTTCTTGATAATATTTTTATAATTTTAATAACAATAAATCTTCGTCTTTTTACTTAAAATTAAAAATACAAAATAATTGTAGATAGGTTAAAAAATTTCTTCTCTAATGCTTTTTCTTAAATTATTGGTAAAAACAAAAATTTATTCAAAATACTTTCCATAATATTTTAATAATTGTTGTTATAATAAATCTTCGTTTTTTTACTAAAAATGAAAAATGAAATAATTGTAGATAGGCTAAAAAAATTTTATCATTAAACATTTTTTTTCAATTTTTAGTCAAAACGAAATTTTTCAGTTAAATAAACTCTTTTGCGTATGTTTAGACAATCGTACTTAAGGAGTAAACTCCAGTCGTGCGTCGGAGCTGACACACATTTTTTTTTATAAAATGACATGTATTTAATTGTATAAAAAGTATACAAACAGCTTTTATTGCAAAAAGATTTTACTATAACTTTTTATATATAGATTCGTGCGTGGTTTAGATTTGAACCAGTTACATTTTAGTTTGAAAACGCACACTTGACCACACATTAACACACACACGCTCGCACGCACACACGTATGCATGCACAAATTTATATATAAATTAAGTGTCTTAAATTTATACATGACAATCGAAAAGATGATGGTTTGCTGGTAGTTTCGATGTACTATGTAACTTAAGGAATGATTGAAGACAGTTAAACCCTTGGAATTCTAATTGTTTTATTTAGTGGCGAGCTCATTGATTTTATATAATTTTATGAATTGAATATTTTATAAAGTTTTATGAAAATTATACCGCGCGGTTTTATAAATAGCCAGATTTCGTTGGTCGTGCTAAGCGCGTGTATTTTCTCCCAGGTTTTCCATTTTCCTCCGTCTACGAACGCCTTGTGGGATGGATTAAACGTTAGTTGGAACTGACAAAGGCTTGACAAAGGGGCTCGAATACTGTACCGTTTGCCTAGTTAGGGACATAAATCGGATTTCGTTTCATAGGCTTATAGAAAATGCCGTTGTTTTCGTTTATGAAAATAAGTTTTTTATTATTATTTAATTCTCCATTTTCATTTAAAGCAAGCAAATATGACAATAATTTTAAAACTGTGATTGTATTATATGAAATAAAGTTAGAGATCTACAAATACATCAATTGTTATACAACATTTAAATTATATTTCTTAATCTTCTTCTGAAACTGACACTAATTCCAATCACATTATTCCACAATAAACTTCAACTAGTCAGGAATGTTAAAAAATAAAGCAGATAAAGCAAAATAAATAAAATAGATGTGATAAAATTGAAATATTATTTTTCTAGCATTAATTTTATTTATTTATCATAAAATCAATGTGTATGGACATGTAAGTTAAGTAAATGCGCCAGTCCAAAATACTGTTTTTATAATAGCCGTATATTATGAAACGTATGTATATAATCGTATGTTTACCTACTATAATATGTTTTAAATGATTTATTAATGAACGTTGAAGAAATTTTAAATATAATGGTTATTTTTTAACACCATTGGCTTTTTATTACACTTCTATATCTTTTATAGTTTAAAAGACAAAAGTTGTGTATATAGCATTCGGCTTAAATTTGATAATGTGATTTTAGAGGTCTTAATATCTAGTTCAAGCCAAATATTCCGTATAGTGTTTGCATGTTTTTGTCAGTATATTCCCAATGGATTTTTCCCGGTGTTCATTGCATATAACGAAGTATTTTAATACGTTGTCTTGATTAAAATTGGCTTTGTGTGTATTATATATTTGAGTACTATGTAGTTTCTCCTGTGATACTTGGTAAATTATATTGTAACTTTTCAATATTGAATTCTTCCTTTAGCGATTGCGGCTTAATAAGCATCTGGTATAAATAAGAGGAAAATTTTTTTTAATAATAATATATTAATCATTTATAAATATTTGTGAATATATATAAATGGTTACTAAAGGCCATAATTTTGTCTCTGAACAATTTATTTAACATTCATACATAGTGATAAGCGTGACAACAACATTGTAAGGGGTCTGGCAATAAAAAAATCTTCTCTCACCTGATATTTGAATGAAATAATGTTCTAAGGGCGTACGTAGAATAACTAATACAAGAATTAAAAGTTAGACAATTCTTAGTGCCCGTAATTTTAATTAATTAGTTTTTAACTCAATTTTAATTAGATTCCTTCACGTGTAGACTGAAGTTTTTGAGTGCTATATCAAATACTAATGTACTATGAATTTATAAATAATTAATTGCAATCTTTATGACTGTGAAAGAGACCTAAAATGGTTACCCCCGTTAAAATGTGAATATCCAGAAATTGAAAAGGCGTCATTATTTATTTATACTTAGTACCTGTAATTCAAATTTTCAAGTGTCTCATTTCGAAAAATAAAGACTATCATACAAAGTTCCCTCTTCATTCCTCCGTTTAAATTGAAATTTCCAAAAACCCTTTCTTAGATGACGCAGACATTATAAACAAAAAAACAATTGTTTTTAATTTGAGCTTGGTAGATTTAGTGGTTTTGGTTGTGGGTTGACAGTCAGTCAAGACAAATAATTTAGTAAGAATAGTATGTAGGATATGATTTTGATCGATTGATCAATATTGGGATCCATATCACATTTGAGTAGTATGACATGGACCCTGACATCGGTATCGACGTCGATATCGATATCGAGTTCAATTTGACCCCGGCCTCATTCCAGCCATGACCCTGACTCTCGAACCTGATCACAACTTTACTCTGAACACTATCCCAACTCCGGATTCAAATTTTATTTCGACTCCGTTTACTAACTCTTCTCCAAATTTAATTCCGGCTCAATTTCAACTCCAAACCAACCCTAGTTGTGATCCTAGTTTCTATAGTGATCTTTATCCAAATTTAAATTAAAAATTTAAATTGCAATTGAAAATATCTTTATTACATATGATATAAAATGACATTTGAAATACGTCATAATTTTTGCGAAGTTACACTTTATTGCTCGTTCGGAAGGCAGTTGTTCCTCAAGAAGAACGAGCAAGAAACTTAAGGATAGCTCTTTTTAAATTTCATAATTCATTGTCAAAACAAATACAAAACCATGAATGAACAAAACAGACCGGTAAGAAGTCGAGTCGTTTGTGCCCATGGATATTTGTCTTCTAAATATTCGGAAATTGTCTGAAACCCTTTTTTACTTAGTGATTGTTTAATAATGCTCTCAAATTTATATAAGTGTAACTCTTATATATCCACAGGAACCCTATTGAACATGCGCACACAGAGCAGTACACGTATGAGTTCTATTTATCTATATAAATAAAAGAAAAATGGACCATGTATGTCCGAGTATCAATTTAAAATATTTATTGAAAGGGACAACCTGTATTAATAGTACCTACCTGGGCATTTTACACAGTCATTGCGTTGTGGATTGAATATGAAACCATGAGCACAGAAGCACTGGCCGTTTTGACACAAGTATTCTTCACCAATGCAGTCGATTGCGGCGCACTCGTCTGTGGAAATAAAACTGAAATTGAATGGCAGAAAAAAAAACAAGTAAAAATATTAAATATTTTGGGCTCCAATGTGGGAATGTGGAAACTGTTTAATACTTTCATACGAAAGTCTACAAGTAATATGTCGTAACGGTCTAGTATTGGTATGTGCAAATTTCCGTCTTAGAAACTAGTTTTTATCCGTGACTCCGTCTACGTGGATGGAGATTTTTTTCGAGTCTTTGATCTGCATTAAAACGTTGGTCCTAAACCTGATCTCGATCCCTCCACCGATCGCGGTCTTAAACGTATTCCTGATTTCAATTCCTCTCCGTTTCTCTCTCGTTCTCTTCGTTTTTCTTTTCTTTCATTCTCAAGTGAGCAAACAAACATGCCCAACAATATAAAATATATATAATTACTTTAAAATTAATGTTTTTCTAAAATATGCACAAATTCTGATACATAACGTGAAGCTTATGTATCAGAACGTGAAATTTTATGACGACCATGAGTTTTATCAGGTAGAGAACTTGATTAAAAATTAACCATTTTTCGTTTTTTTTTAATAAAAAATTAACATATATCACTATCGAATTATTAGTATTAGCATAGAAGTAGAGATTGAGGTGATACGTGTACTCATTAGAGATGTAATATTTGTGATAATGTATTTAGAAAGTGAAAATATTTTATAATAACTTCCCATCATATGGGTATAAAACGGAATCCAATTACGGAGTCCACGATGTTTCTTAGTTGGACCGCCTGTTAAAGCCGGTATCTATATTACAAACGATATACCATAGTTATTATATCTTCTATTTAATAACAAGAGCTTTTTTTTACAATTATAATCCAACCAATTGTATTATATTTCTAAAATGTAATACAATTACTGCTTAAATTAGTTAAATTATTAATATTTAAAAAATAATTAAATTATTTAGCATAAATTGTTATTAAATTATTTTCTTAAAAAATAATGTTTTCTTTTATCAATTAAGGTCTATTTTATTTATTGTTTTCTTTGCAATTTTTTCCACATTAAAAGTTAATTAAGAAACGTAAATCTGTTCCAAATCATTAATAGGCACGCTCGAGTTCAATAACAATGGTTATTCTATTACTAATCTTAATCCCAATAATTATATTTATGATGAAAATTTTTTATAATTGCATTTTTTTATTAGTTCTTCGAAATTGCGCTAATTTTCAAAGAAACGAATCATTCAAACGTATTCACTAAATAGTTGGGCTTGGAGATTTTCCGTTTTTAACAATTAGTGGAGGGAATGTTGAATTTAGAATAAAGCCTCTCGGTCTGAAATAAGTTCATGGAAACTAAGGATTTGAGGTGTTTGATTTGACGTCGACATCTGTACTACACCACACCACATATATTATAATTATTACACTAGCAAAGTTTGTTCACAAACAGAGCTTATATGAATGTTGTAAAATAACACTTTATTATTTAAATGAAAGGTTATGTAACATTAATTTGATAATTTTCGTTGAATTGAGATTTTATAGTATATGTTCATGATTTTTCAGATTTTACTTAGCGTAATTATATGTATCTTCAATGAGCTTGGGGACACATGTTTAATCGTTTCTTTTTTCTTTAAAAACCTTTAAAGAAAACTTAATATAATGTAATATTTTTCATACTCCACAAATAGATTTGGAAAGTTTTTATTTGACAGACTTACATTGTGATGACCTATTTTTTTTCAATTGTGATTTCAACCAAAAAACTAACCCCGTAAGTCAAAGTAACTGGACCACTTCCCTTTTGCTATTTGGAAATTTATTTTTTAATACTTATGTACCTGAAATAGCCTGTTAGAGAAACGCTAGTAACAGACAGACAATACACATTAAGGTCTTCTGTTTTTGCTACTTAGGTGTGGTATATTAAAATTGATTATAAATATTGAAGCCCGTCTGTGTAAAAGTGAACTAAAAAATGGAAATAAGTCGTGTAAAAACCATCCAATTAAATATGACAAATATGTATTTGCAGTCATAGGCATACATGTAGTAACAATTGCAGCAAATACGAAGACATGAATCTGATATCTCTGGTTGTAAATATTTGTCATAATTAATTGGATGATTTTTTACATCATCTTGTTTTCATTTCTTTAGTTCACTTTTACGCAGTCTTATTTCTAATGTTCATAATTATTTAATTTAATTATTATTCTTTAGTTACGTTTTAACAACAAATTAGATTGTTCGCTCGAAATAATCGGTAGCGACATTATAATCTGCTGTAATAAGCTTCAAAAACTTTTACCGATATATTGGTGTTAATTAATATTACTAACTTCAAGTTGTGTAATTCTTAAATAGAGGTTATTGCCATAAATTAGTTTAGGAATCTTACTTTTAAAATATCTACTCGATGATATATAATACAATAGGGATGGTAATTTTTTTTGTCTCAACCACCATTTTGTATTCTTAACGGTTGTCAGTCTGGGCTTATAATAATTACTTTTCACGTTGATAAGACCTATTGTACGTTAAGAACTTTATCACAGCTTTATTACAAATTTTGAATATTTAAGTGAGAATGGTTGCTAACCAACGTTAAATCGTTATAGATTCTAAATGGTCATTCAAAATGGTTAGCGAGTCTTAACTAATACCTGTTTCAATGACGCTCCACTTGATATAGCTCGTTGACTTTCATTATTTTCTTTTCCACAATATGGCGTCTGATTGCCGCCATATTTAATTTTTATTATTACCATGTTTTTAACAAGACTCACAAGATTCAGAAAAATCCATCGACTTAAGAATTATCAAAATCGTTTGATGATTCTTACGTCGATTTGTCCCACGCGTTTGGTCTCTAGAATATCCCAAAGGAACAAAGATAAATACATACATACATAGGCTGATAAACATATTACCCACCTTTGTATCGCGCAGTCGGTTGAAAGGAAAAACGGACGCGAGGACTGAGATATGAACATGTCGACGCGGGCGAGCTGATAGCGATCCACATACAGGTCACTTGGTTTGGTTACGAGCAAAAGTAATGAAAACAATTACAAAAGATTATTAATTAAAAACTCATTATTACAAAGAAATGCACTACAGGTGAAAAAAGTAAGTTATTACATTACACTTTTTCACATTTTCCGCACAGAATAGTTATAAGCACTTTAATCACCTATAATTTTAGAAAAACAAGTTGATATATCGACTATTACTCTTAAACTAGTGTAAACTAAAGTGCATCAGCAAATGAGCGTATCTTCATGGCATTTACACCCCTTTCTTGAGTAGCGCAGTTTTTCGGCAGTAACTTAAAGACGGTATATCCGATCATCTTCATAATAATTTTCGTTGGAAGTATTTATTGGGCGTTACCTTGATTAATTTTTCATATTTTTTGGACATACGGTTTATAAAATAGAGGGGGGGAACACAATGTCTGCAACTTTCGGAGTGATTAATTCTGAAAGTATTCACGTTATCAGAAAAATTGCTTAAAATCTTTAAGTATTTTTAAAAGAATTGTCAAAATATGTGCCACACGTTGATATTTTCTGAAAAAAAAAATTTTTTAACTTCTGTTACATGTATGGAGTGCCCCCCCTATAAATATTTATTTTTGTTATTTAACTACCAAACTAAGTAGAGGCTTATACAAGACATCTCTAGCTTAAATTTCATCAATATGTATCTAGTAGTTTTTCAATAAAATGCCTGTGACATACGGACGAACGGACATGAAGTTATAAGGGTGCCGTTTTTGCCATTTTGGCTCGGAACCCTAATAATAACCCAATGACAGCAATAACGAACAAATAGGCATACGTGATAGTTAGTCGACACTTACTAGCTGACTAAACTTAATCGGGGCGCGAATTGTGGGGGGTCAGTCGGCCGCCCGACGCCCCTACGTCTCTCCCTTTCCGCTCCTTAAACCTATTCCAAGCTACCTGATTGTTGACCGGAAATTAACTCAATTATTTAGGTATTTGTGTAAAAAACGATGATATCTTTGAAAGTAGGTTTTATTTTAAAAAGTGAGCAACAAATATGTATATTGTTTTACATATTGGTAAAGTAAAAAGGCTAGGGCAGTTTTTAGCATGACTTGAATAAGTAAAAAATAATGTTTTGTTTTAAATAGAATTTCTTAAAGTGTACATTGAATTTATTGTTTAGTCATCACTAAACATTAATTGCCGTCAGTGCGTCGCTGAAATTGATACAGTTTTTATCTAATATTCCTTGTCTAAAGAGATAAATAGAAAATATTTTAAAACATAGGATTGTTTCATTCACAAGATATTTCATGTCATGTGTGAAAAGTTAAAAAATCAATAACAATAATTGAAATGCGAAAAAAAACTGTTATACTTTTTATAGAGGTACGTTGGCTTAAACCAGTTATAAATGAGCCATATTACCTGCGAAAAAAAAAATAAGAACGCTGTACCAAACAGCCTACATACATGAAATAAAATATCAAGCGTTTTGATTAATATTTGATGCTCAATAACGCTGAGATATTGTATACGTAATAAGATAGTACTGTGTCTCTGTTGAAAACTTTAATTGTTGTTTTTGGTTGGTTTTGGTTTTAGTCTGGTTTTACTAAACTTAATTTTTATTGCTTATATACAGACATTTCTTTTTTAAATCCTACGGAACACTTGATATTCGAGCTCAACTCGCTCTTTGTCAGTATTATGTTGTAATTTTTTAATCATCCACGTACGTACAATGGATTACACTATTTTAACGAAAATTACTACACTTTGCTGCGTCCATATAAGTGAGTAAATATAATAACATAATTTATTATCAAAAGTACGTCGAATATTCTAATGTTTTTTTTCAGAAGTTTAAATGCCAAAAATATGCAATAATTCGTTCAATGCGTGGCGTTATCTGTTTCACGGGAAAAATGAAATGAATGTTCAGGCACTTGTATAATTTGCGAAATGGAAAATAATGTGCATGTGCAATATTTTCTTTTTTCTCCAACTGTTTAATTTCACAAGTATGTTCACAAATTTTCATATATTGCTAAAATAGGGAACCTCGTTGTGTCAACTTGCATTTGTCTATTGCATGCCTTAAGCGCGAGCGTAGGTATGCTTCTGCTGTCGCCTGAAAATCCCGTGTAATCACGATGACTAAAAAACTATTTAACTTAATTTCTTTTTCAATCTCATCACTAATCGATTGGAAATAACTATATTGAAAATCATAGCTTGATACAGTACCGATTAGCTGTAATTGAATTTTTAACTCGCAGTTATTCATGTTTTGATTTGTCATTTCGTTTAAATATTTGAAATGGAGATTGAAATGAATGTTTTATGTTTTTATAATTGCCAACAGATGGCGGTAGTAATATCAAAAATAAAACAACTGTTTTCGCTCGAGGATCAGCTGTACGATTTAGTTCAATGTTCAGCTTTAAATTGCGCGCGCAAGGTGCCTGGGTTCAAATCTGTCCTAGAATTGGTTATTATTCTTTTATTTTTAATTATTTTCAAACGTTTTAATTAATTCCAAAGTTATTTTTAATGTAATTAGTGATATGTTTATATTAACAACAATTATTGCATAATAATTTTAATTAGTGACTTCGGGAAAGTTTTTAAGAACCTCAAAAAAGGATTTTTGGTGAAAAGCTCATATATTATCATTCACCTCTAATTTAAATAACATACGTATATCACGAGCGCTTAAGGCATGCACATTTGGTTTTACCAAATTTCTTAATTTCGTCTTTTAGTGTCACGTAAAATACAATCGACAGGTAAAGAGATAGTAAAGAAGTACCTAGTAATTTCTTTTACAGGCGTAAACTGTACTTTTATTTACACTGTTGATTAAGATCAATGAATAATATGATTCTTTTAAGAAAAAATATACAGGTTTTTTACTTGGAACTCTAAATATAGTAACACGATAAAAATGTCAAGAGTCTATTATCTGCGCTGTGCAATACATTACCTATGATAATTTATTTTAAGTCTGAATAATTTACTCTTGTTGTTGCGAAAGTAAATTACACCTTATTTTCACTAGTGAGATAATGTTAAGTGTCATATCTCGAAGGCGCTCTCGAAACTCTTCTATACAAAAAGTGATATTTTCATAATCTTTTATCTAGAACGTAGTTTATTCATTTAGAACAAAATTGGTATAATTCTCATGTTATGACTGGAAGCTTCATTTTCGAATTGAATTTTTATAATAATCGTTTCTGAATATTTAATATTTATTGCTTTAAATACAATAATTCAAATAAGAGACAGAACAGGAAGAAACTCAAAAGTTTTGTGAATTTTTACTCAAAGTAAAATTCATTCTCCAAGCTGCACTAATGAGTCCATTAAGAAGGTTCAATCAATCATGTTCATACTTTCATAGAATACTTATCCGTATCAAAATGCGTAAGTATTCTGTAGCTTCATTTTGTATTGTGCTTGAGTTTAACTCATACACTACATTTATGAAATTTATCAAAATGTTTTTATTTTGAAATTATTAAATATTACAAAAACTTGCCTTGAACTTTTAAACATTGAGTTCATTTCAACAACCTTTCTTTCTAGTTTGCATTTTCTGTGATTCACAACATATGTAAACGTCATATGAGATGACTTCTATAATTATTCTGTAATTTTCAATATAATAGGTGCTGATTTTCATTCATATTCAGGCAAGAACTAGTAGTGGAGTGAACAGTGGTGAAGTGAGCTCATGCTATAATGATTTAGAACTTGGCATTAAGTTAATTTTGTTCGTACTAAGAACGCGCATGCGTCGACACTAGTGTGACGACGTCACAAGTAAAACAAATACCGTTGGACAAACACGTACAGACACGGTCTATCCATTGTAAGCTCAACCATTGTTTACGCATTATAGTCTCGTAGCAATCAGCGATTATAATCTGACGGTATTTAGTCACATAAGAGACTTCAACCGGCTATGACTGTAACGAGCGAAAAGAGGCATCATATTGTTAAGCAAGTCTTAATTATTATTATAAAATTAGATGAGTTTCCTTGATAGCTTTAAAATACAGGTCAAGAAAAGGTTTTGGTTAAAAATTCAAGACTTTTCAAGAGAATTATAGTGATGGGCATATCCTATCATTTATTTTTTGACGGGTATGTACTACAAAATATATTGAAGAGGTAGTAAGGAAGGAGTTGGATTATAATTTAAATGATTTCGCGTACAATCAGGGGCATGTTTTCTTTAGGTTTGACAGCCCTGTGCTTGTGCTGTGGTGGTGGTTGTTTCACCGTTTTACATGTAGGATGTAAGACCATTGCATACGCCGCGCCTGTCAACCTGTGGCCAATGTTACATCGAGTCCGCTGTCGGTCTCCTTGACAGGCCACCGCTGCCCTATTCCACGCCTGAGTTAGCATGCCGCCGTGTTGCTGTCTTGTCGTTCAGTTACGTTAATTTAATGTCGACTCAGTTGTGAGATAGTTTCAAATGCATTTTTAACCGACTTCAAATAAAGGAGGTTATCAATTTGACCCGTATTTATGTAATATTGTGAGAATTGCGCAGTTTTTGTGAATGTAAGTCTATACCAGCTTCTAAACATGTATTGTAAATTTTTCGTATTATCCTGTATAATTAAAGCGAAGTAAAAATGATATCATTTTATACTCATATAAAAGCTTCATGAGCGATTGAATTGCTATTATTTATATCAGGTTTTGAATCAACTCACTGTTAAGGGTATGTCTGAGTAGCGGGGTTATTGAAACCTGATACCGCATTTCTGTTTCAGATGAAAAGGCTTGGACCTTAAGTGCTCCGTGCTGGCCCAGTGCGGGGCCGGGGCTGCCAACGACAGGTGTCACCGAACTGATGACATCGTTTTGTTATCATGCTAAAACGATTTTAACGATTGAGCGCATCGGCTTGCTATCCGAAATACGAAATGAACTAGATTTCGACGTAGTGCGACAAAAATTAGCACTGTATATGTACGTAAACTTTTAGCCATATAGTAGTTAAAATTGCTCTATTTAGTGCTCTAAGAATTTCGTTGAGGATATTGACATAGAAAATAACGTAAATACAACAAAATTCATAAATTCAAATGAAACTATAAGAGCAAAATAATTGTGGAAACTAAATGTTTGAATTAAATATTTAAAATAACATTCTTTTTTATTAGGAACTGATTCAATTGTAAATTGGCATTAGTAGGAGAACGTTGTTGTGAAGACGTCGATATAAATCTAGCGCGCTTTATGCGATATTATAATACGAATTTCGATGCATACCGTTTTCACATCGAGTTCATAATGATTTTCCTTATGTAAATGCATTGTGTTTAAGTGTAAGATGACGTGCTTGATGAAGAGGACCCGCAATTCGAGGTCAAAGCAACCGTGTCATTGAATTTGTGTGGCTTTGTGAGTTTTTTCATTTTCCGAATTCTCACATATTCCGGGTTCCTTGAAAGAGTGCTCATAATCCAAAGAAACAGAACTCCGAGAAAGTCGTGACAAATTACAACTTCATAAATGCAGATATACCTTTATATTCACTCTGACGTCCCATATGTAGATTTCGAAATACTGAAAATGCTCTGAAATGAAGTGTAAAAACTGTACGTAAACACATCCAAAATTGAGGTAGGGAGTCCATGCAAAGAAGAAAAACCAGAAATAAGAACAAAAGCTCACACAGCGCTAAAACGGTTGAATAATATAATAATTACGTGAAGCATTTGTCTTTATTCAAACAAAAGTTTCTAATTAAATTGTGGTTAAGCCCTTGGTGAAAAAGCTTGCCTTGGAACGACTAAATGATTTTTCAGCCAATATACGAATGATACAGTCTTCCTTTTACATCACTAAAAGTAAATAGTAACCGTTACTAACTTTTGAAATATATATTTTAGGAAGGTTTGTATTGTTTGCTGGTTAATTATTGGCTTGTGGTATTGGAAAATTGGGTATTTTCAACAAAATAAATAGAATTCTAGGAAAAATATTGCTCGTGACGCAATAAGAGTTATTCATCGCTTAAAATTTCCTTACATATAAGTAATAAAGTAACGTGTTTTTTTTTAATCAGTAAAATAAATTATCAGCAAAGAATTTTTATTTATTTTATTTACTGCTAGTCACTAAACTGGATATTATATTTGAATCAGTCACATTGCAAAGCGCCGCATCTAACATTTCGGATAAAAACTTTCCTTTTCATTTTTATGGCTTCCAAATACTTTATTACAACGTTTTGTGCGATAACGGCACTTACGTTTACTAACGTAGAGGGCCATTATCGTGCAGAACGGGAGTACACTGCGCCAATAAAATCAGTTCCGCATAAAAAGGGTTCCGCATGTGTCGTTTTAGAACTATTGCTCTGCTTTATTAGGCTGTTAATCAACTAGCAAAACTATATCGGAAATAACTCTTCATGATCAACTGTTTAAGTGGCTAACACTACTCAGGAAGTGGAAGCACCTTACGTTTCTCATTACTTAACTGTCTCTTACTTGGCTATGTTTCAGTCTGCTCTCGATTCCGACCTCGATACTACTACTGATTCCGACTTCGCTCGAGCTTTTCATTCTGGCTCGATCCTACACTCGATTCTGCTTCGCTTTTTCAATTCCGATTCCACTGCCGGTCGCGGATTGGACAAAGCCAGAGACAGGAGGATAGTGAATCTTTCTATGAGTGAAAGAATTTTCAGGATCGTTTTATTATTTCGATTCAGTAGTATAAATACGTAGGCGAGGTAGTTAAAGATTTCTTTTTTGTTAGAAATCTCCGCAGGTATGCGCACAACAAGCTAAACAATCACGAATGTATGTAATAGAATAAATAGTGTACATAATAGACAAACAAAGAAATATTAATTTTTACATTGGCTCATAGGCAGCGGTGTTCTTCAAACTTTCATTTGAAATAATTAACTTTTAACTGTTAATGTTAAGTGCTAAACACGTCAGCATACGTGTTTTATCTTCACGATTGGCAGTTAACTAAGGCAATCTTAAATACTTTAATTAGCATTTGTGACATTAGTTTAATGTCACAAATACCAATATCTCTAAGATTATCGATATTTTGACATGTTTAGTTTTTAACTCTAACAGATAACAGTTAACTATTGCACATAAGTGTTTGACGCACACCGTTGATAGAGTCATGGAGCTGACGAGATAGAGCTGAGAAAAAAACTCGATTTTCTGTAAATGCTTCAAATTAATAAGATGTTGATTTTGAGACCAATTGATAATAACTTGTCCAAATGTCTTGAAAATCCATGAGAGCGTTAGTGATAAAATTTTTCCCAATATGATTCACTAAAACATTACCATCAGTGCTCAGTTCTTATAAGAGCTGGGGTAATTCTTAATACATACAAATGTCCTTGTCGAGATAAACATGCAGTGAGATACAAATATAATACTAAAAAAATATTTATTTTCAATTTTATAAAGTACATATTGATATATTTCAATCATAATAATTAGCAACAGTGATTTTATTCTTTGATAGAATTAAATATTTTCTTGTTTATCCTGCAACATTTATTTTTTTTAACATTAGCGTTTTTGCAAATGACGGATTAATTTATGTTTTATATATTATGGTCGCAAAAAGTTATTATCTTCTCGGACTAAGCCAACAAACACTGCGAAGTTAGCACATATGTTGTCGAATAAGACCAGAACTAGAATGAAGTATGATGACATTTTCTCCGCTGATTTTAAATTAGTCAGAAAGAATTTAATTTAAAAAATGTAATATTGAAATAATGCATTAATTATTGTTAAGTTAATTTTATAACACTAAGGTGGTCCAGTGTTCCGTTTATGGCCGCAGTGCGGTATTATAAAAATATAATATCGGAGTTATTGACAGATACCGTTTTTGATGTAATTTGAATGTGGAATAAATGTGATAACAAAATGTGATGTAAAAATGAAATATGTAAATTAAAGGCGTACTTGTATACATTTTAGTTCATCTTCGATATTACAAAAAGTCTTACGAAAAATAAATCACATCATAAACTAGCAAGATGCCGTGTTACCATAGAGTGCGTCATAACTCAGAGTACCTGCTTATGACGCGCAATATTACCAAGGAAAATCGATTTTATGAATAAAGCACGACGCGACCACGACACAACAAACTTATTTACGCCAGACAGAGAAAAAACAAAACGTCTTGTAAAATGTGTACATTAAACATCTATACAATATAAATATGTGTACTACAAGTATTAGTTTCACATCTTTTATGATTATTATTAATGTATAAAAAGCATTTTTTTTTTTACAATTAAAACGTTTATTTAACCATAACCAATAACCATATTATAATATACATTAATGTGGATTCTTAAAACCAAACATAAAAAAAGACTTTACATACTAAGCGTTAATAGATGCCATTACCAAAGCCTTATTATGACCATACATTATATGCGAATTTGAATTTATGTATTTATTTTTTTGGTAGAGTTTGTCAACTTATTAGGTACTGGAATTATGTCGAATCCCTACATGAGAGATTAAGCGGAAATCAAACTACAACTGCGTAATTCAATTCCTTGTTTTGAGAATTACGAATCAAGGACATCTGTTAAATATTTTTCTGACAACACTTGCGTTCATCGCCCTCTTTCAAAGCTAAGCCCCATCCTTCTTTCCATTTAATTGGCCGATCAGATGGGGAAGGAATAAATAGGAAGGGAATTTGTCGTAAGAAATGATAGAGTACCTTATTTTTGGCAGGTGAAAGCCAATGAATGCTGCATTTACATGATTTAGCATTTCACCGGTTCAACATTACGGTTCTTGATTGTTAGGCGAACATTTAGTACTAAAATTTTTTCGGTGGCAGATTTGATTTTATTCGTTAAAAATATGCAGCTTTTAATTTTCTCTCATGTATTTTTTAAGGGTCAAATAAAAGAACATGCAACAATATCACCTATAAAAACAACCGCAAACAATCACCTGTCGTAAATGATATGTAGATCGATTTTACAGTACGTGTTGTAAATTGCGTATGAAGCGTACGATGGTAGAACGCCATTCATCAAGACGGTGATGATCGTATTTCCCGAGAGTGGAGTGATGGTAGAATTCAATGGGAGGAATAAAGTTCAATATTTTTTTAGAGTACTTCTCGATGTGTATGCCATAAAGATGATACGTTTCTTTGCAAGGCCAACGGGCCTAGCTGGCCGGGTACTACAGGGTCGCCGACGATTCGAGACGCACTCATACACACACGCACACACACCCACGTCTGCACGTCCGCACGCGCGCACGCACACATACACACACACACACACACACACACACACACACACACACACACACGATTTAGAACGAATACTTTTATAAATAAATCTATTACGTTACGATAAATGTAACTATTTCCTCTTAAGATTCTAGGTCTATATTTCATTTCGTTAACTATAAATGGCATGGGTGGAAACGCTATATAAGCGCAGAACGTGGACAGGCACAGTGTCAAAGTTCAAAGGCTTCTCGATGAAATGTTTATGATTTCTTATCTAATCAAAAAACATCGATTCTATTTGAAAAGCAATCATATTGCGAGAACTAGCAATAATCATTGCATTAAACATGGTTGTCACCTTAAGCCATACTTAGGATGTTACAGGACATAATTTTTTTTATAGATTTTTCGTTTGGAAAATTTATGGTAATTGCTTGTATGATTTGTTTGTAAATTCGTAAAAGTTTAAATTAATCTAAGTGTATACAATAATAGCTAAACCCGTGAGTGTGCGTGCATGCATCATGCAAAAATTGCTAGATGGTTTTCTATACCTGTTTTTAGGATTCTGTACATACAATGAGAAAACGAAACGTTTATAGAGTTATCGTCGTATATGTTCGTCTGTCAGAGCCTATTCTAATTTACTGAAACGAGCGGTGATTTGAAATATATGTATATTTCGTGTATAAACATTGTAATAGCTGAGCTAATAGGGTGTAGGTGGTATGTGAGGCATCTGGCCTCCGTGCTCAGTTGCGCGAACGGAGGATTCCATTCGTGTTTAAATTGTATATAGAATTATAGAAGAATAGTCAGGGCGAAATAGTTGAGAGTGAGAGTTGGAAGAAAGAGTTGATGAGGGCTCTGTACCCGAGTACAGAGTCCTCGATAGTGATTAAAAGTATGTTGACAAACACTTGATGTGTCAGATTGAATATACCTCAAGATTCATTAACAGAGAAATTTAAGAAATTATCAAATAAACATAATTGTCTTCCTCTTATCTTTAAATGGAGAATTGAAGTTTCCGGTAACCCTGAAGTTCACGAAGGGTACCGTTCGTGCTATACTGGTAGAGGCGTCGCAGTAAGAAGAAATGAAAACAAAAATAATACAAAATTTATAAAAATAACAGCACTTTTCTAAGGTTCGCCCAATGAATTTTTCGGAAAATTTTATGATAATTGGCTGCTTTGAAGACCTGGATCGAACAACAGAAAAAGTGGGCTCGAGTACATATACGGCGGGCACAGCTAAATTCTGTTCAAAACCTATTGATACTACGATAATGACTTATGAATAAATCGTAAAGGAGTTCAAAGATGAATTCAAATGCAAAATAAATTATATGCAATTATTTTATAATACGAAACAAAAAGAAGCCGATCTAGCGGAGTATTTTTATAAAGTAAATAAAACTAGCTGCAAAAGCAAAATCAATGAAAAAACCACAATTAAAGTGACGTTTCTGTGCGGGTTAGAAGCGATTGCAAATCACTCGGGGAATTAAAATAAAAAAATAAGAATTATAAACAAGAGTATGAAGAAAATCGGGGACTGGTTATGCCTTGCCGACGGACTCACACCGTACACCGTACAAACCACGTGATCGACGTAAAGCCGCCACAGTCAGCCAGGACGGAAGCTCGACGATACTGGCTTCGCGACTGCGGCGACGGGCGACGCTAGTAGCAACGTCGAAGCAAGATTGGCACCTAGCTGACCAGGTGGGTGTAGTGCGACCTCAACCTGCGGCGAGTTATCAAAGAAACTTGAAGGGGCAGCAGCGGTGAGTCAACTATGACGTGGGGAGCCGCTGTTCCATAAACCCACCCACCAATCAACCAGAGGCAGCACGTATGTAAACGTTGCGGTAAAAAAAGGTAATGTGCACGATTTGTTACATTCTGGGTCTGATGTGAGCTGTGTAAACGGGAATATTATAGATGTCAACAATATTTGTGAAATGTCATACTCCCACGTTGTGTTGATAGGGGTAAGTGGGTCAATTTTAGAAATTATCGGGATTACGTCAATAGAATTTTATATTAATGAAACTAAGTTTAAACACGCATTTTATGTTGTAAAAGATTTATAATTACATTTAGTTTTGGGGACGGACTTTATTAGGAAAAATGCGATTGTACTAGATTATAACAAAAATAAACTTGTTTTCAGTAAGAAACGATTGCATACACCGCTCTCGTCTCACACACCAGCGCGCACCGAGCAAAAGTTGACGTCAGCTGTGACGACATAGTTCGAAGACTGGGTCGATACGAACGAAAATAATTATCGTTATGCAACTAGCCTTGATTTCCATACCAGAGAAGTAATGGAAGGTATGGACTTGTCTGTCTGTTAACGAGATGAACTACAACAAATGTTGTCGGAATATTTGGATCGTTTCGTATTTGAGAATTCGCAATTAGATAAATACTCAGGTATGGAGGTAGAAATCAAAACGAAAGATGAATTACCGATCCATAAGTCACCATATAGAGTGTATATGAAACAACACGAAATTATTGAAAAACAAGTACAACAAATGCTAGATAATGGAGTTATTAGACATTTGAAAAATCTTTATGCATCTCCCGTGAAAAAGCCAGATGGAGATGTCAGGTACATTTCAGAAATTTAAACAAAAAGTTTATTTCAGATTCATATCCTATTCTGAGAATAGAAAATTTAATAATGTATTTAGGCAAATCTAAATATTTTGTTAGTTAATACTTAATGTCGGGATACCGGAAGAAGGTGGAAAGAGAGAAGGATAGGCCGACGATCGCGTTTGTAACCCTTTTAGGAACTTTTGGTTTTAAGGTAGTACCGTACGGATTAAAGACGTGTCAGGCCAATTTAGATGATGGACACAGTTTTAGCAGACACTAAGTATAGAAATCTCATAGCGTATGTAGACGATGTAGTACGTGTAGTATATAGGGAAACCTTTGAAGAATTTTGTAGTGCCTTGAGGGACGTAATAAATAGGTTTAAGGAAGCGTATTTGATAGTAAAATCATCGAAATATAGCTTCGATTATGAATCGGTGACAGTTCTGGAGTATGAAGTTAGTGAAGAGGGAGTCAAACCTTCCGGAAAGAAGTTTAGGTACAGTTCTAGAATTAGGCAGACCGACGACTGCAAAGAATTTAAAATCATTTCTTGGTCTCACATTGTATTATAGGAAATTCGTAGATTATGTGAAAATTACTTTGCAATCAACAGAATTATTAAAAAAGAGTAATAAATTTCATTGATAAGGGGAATGTCAGGCAGCATTTGAAACGCTGAAGAAATGTTTATTTAATCTCAAGTAAGAAAACATTTTGAGAATAATGACGAAAGAGTGGCATCTATATCTACAAATAACTCGGTTATTTGTCGATGCTAGCGGGAAAAATTAGATGCATCGTTGATGCAAAGGGAGAAATAATTGAATGAAATGCATCCGGTAGTTTACACGTTGTGAAAGATAAACGACTTAGAAAAGAAATATTCAGCGACAGAACGCGAGTGCTTAGGAGTTTTATGGGTATTAAAACACATTAGGCATTATGTTTGGGGAATGACGTTTGAAGTAGTGACGGACCATAAAGCCTTATGTTGGCTAAAAAAATAAAGATCTTAGTGGCAGATTAGCCAGATGAGCGCTTTGTTTACAAGAATACGATCTTAAAATTGAACATACAGCGGGACATCTAAATGTGTTGGCAGATTTTCTCTTTAGAAATCCATCTAAGGAAAGTAACGATGTAAAGACAGTAGAGGAGGAGATAGAATTAAGGGTGTATAGGGTTTCAGCAGATATATTGATAGAAAAGCAGAGGGGTGATGCATTTAGTAGATGTACTGTAGAAGCGTTAGGTAGAAATGGAGGTAGCTATCTAGACTTTTATGTGAGAAACGAAATTTTATATAAGAGAATTGATTGGTTAGGCCGTAGGAAAGAGGTAACAATTCTACCGAGGTGTATGTGAGATGACGTGTTGAAAGATGTGCATGATAAACCTTGCACAGGGGGTGTTTTGGTTTAAATAAAACATTAGGTAAGTTAAGAGAGAGACATATCGTGAAGTATGCTGAGAAAGAAGTGAAGAAGTGTGTCGGAGCACGTCGTGCATAGAAAGAAAAAAAAGTGAGCAATAAAACTAGATTGCAACCAATTACAGTATAAGGTCTTTTAGAAATGTTTAGATTTGATGTAGTTGGGCGGATTAGAAAGTCCATGCATGGCAATAAATACATAATAACTGCTGTGGTACATGCCTCCAAATATGTTATCACAAAAGCTATTCCGTGCGTCACTGAAGCGATACCAGATTTTTCAATAAACGAATCATTCTGTAAATTTGGTTTTGTACAGGAAATAATATCTGACAGAGCGCTAGTTTTTTGCTCCAGAATATCATTCACACAATCGTAGCATTTGGGGATATATCGCGATTTGCTATTGCGTTTAACTTGCAAACAAATGGTTTGATAGAAAGATTTCGTAGAACGCTTTAGCAATTATTATCAATGTAAATCGACAGTAATGAAAGAGATTGATGTGCGTTTTTACCATTAGTGACGTTTTTTGTATAATGTAATTAACTGTACAGAGCACTACAAGGATATCTTCATATGTATTAATGTACTGCTGAGAGTTAAACTTCTCTTTGGACAATGGTCAGTTAGGCAATACAAATAAATTATATAATAACATGGATCAGAGACAAGAATTTGTAAATAACATTATTAATAAGGCTTTTGTAAATATTTTATACAAACCGGTGAAACAAAAAATTAGGTGCGATAGAGGTAAGAAATGTTCGAAGTTTCGTGTAGGAGACTTGATAATAGTATATGGGCCCAGAAGGATGATAGGTAAGACCTTCAAATTAATGCAATGTTATAGAAGGCCATATAGAATCGTAGAAATATTACCGAGCGCCACATATAAAATCGAGTCGCTCACTAAACGAATGCAGGATATAGTTCATGTATCTCGATTGAAAAAGTTTCTACTTAGAAAATAGGAAGTTGTAATATATACAAACTGTAAATATACCTAGGATCTTGACGGAAGGCGTATGTCACAGGTGGTCATATTAACAATTATGGTTACGCCATAATGACATTAACAACATTGAAGAATATTATTGTAAATGTCTAGAAAACTACAAACTTTATTTAAAGCTTAGCTTATAATTTGATACATTAAGTGTACATACGATTATGCTTAACATATCTTAAATATTATTGATATATTTAGATAGATACGAATTGAATAATTATTATCCAGCAGTCCAATTTAATAAAATGCGATGTTATTAAAATAGTATGAATTTTGTAAATTAACATGTTTTTTTTTTATGTTATATGTTGCGTACGAGAGCTGATGGCCTCCGGGCGGCCAACGCTGTGCTCAGCATCTGAAGACTTGGAATTAAAACCATGAGAGAAAGGAAAACTTAATGTGACCTATTTTTAAATTATTAAAGGTAATGCGAGAGAAGTGAAGTATAGAAGGAAGATTCCGTTTGTGAAGGGAAGCAACTATGCTCGTATAGTTGTGCTACGTTTCATTCGTGTGGTTCGCTTTCTGACATGAACTGAGTCAGGAATGACGGCTGATGGTATGATCAGAGTTGCTTGTTCACATAATTCATAGTTTCAGATGCTGAGAACACTCGAAGGCAGGGTGGCGTCGGTACGCTTTTGGCCGAGCCACTGCGGCTCAGTGGCAGCCAACATATTCTGGCAGCCCCTCAAGCCTTCGGGACGTCCACCAACACAGATAACATTTAAAGTTGAAGTTTTTTTATACCAGTAATATATGTAGTCTCTCTGAGTGGTCGTCTACCTTTTTTACGTTGTTTTGATAGACAAGTACATTCTGGTAGCATGGCTACGCGTCCTTGTGCGAAAAAATTAAACATACGCCCACCCGCAAACGATTGAAATCGTAAATCGAAAGCCATTTCAAATAATGTAATGTGATCTTAACACATCACTCCTTGTGTGCGTTGTTCCACGTACAGGCAGGGGTCAGGCCATACGTTGTTACTTGCTATGAAGTCCACGTACGAAAAAAAACTTTCGTTAGATATTTTTTTCTCGAAGGGGGGATGATGTAGAGCTAGGTATAGGTGGCATATGAGGTATCCGGCCTCCGTTCTCAGTCGCGCAAACGTAGATTCCATTCGCGTTTAAATTGTCTTTAGAATTATAGAAGAATAATTAGAGCGAAACAGTTGAGAGTGAGATAGAAGAAGAAAGAGTTGACGAGGTCTCATGCCCGAGTACAGAGTCCTCAATAGTGATTAAAAGTATATTTGTAAACGCTTGATGTGTTAGATAGAATATACATGAGATTCATAAACAGAGAAATTGAAGAACTGATCAAATAAATATAGTTATCTTCTTCTTATCTTTTATTGAAAAATCGAAATTCTCGGTAACCCTAAAGTTTACGAAGGTTTCCGTCCGTGCTACAATGTATTGCAAATTATAGTATAAAATATATTTATATTATTCATGATTGAGTCGCCTAACTCTATAGATCCAATCATAAATATTATGTCGGGGATTTTTTTTGTTATTTATAAGTAAAAAGTTGCGGTGAAATCTTTTTGGTTGTTACCTCCTTACCTCCGACACTGCGTTAGGTCCATAAACGTCAATTTTTTTCGCGACTTGTATCGCAATTTACTCTTTATTGTAGTAAAACTTCAAAATGTATCGAATTTCTAAATTAGATTCACTCATTTTGGCGGAAAAAAAAAAAAGAAAAAAATGGCGAGACATCATTCTTATTTTCTTTTTTTTAACTAGCTCAAGTGTTCTCAGTCTGGTAATTTTGATATCAAGATAAACTATGATCTGGTGGATCGGTTACGAATAACGTCGATGCCATTTTAGAAAAAGTAGAGTAAGATCGACATATTAGTTTTTACTACATAGCTGAAGAACTGGGTATTAACCACAAAATAGTTTTAATACATTGGAAAAAAGCTGGATATACAAAAAAGGTCGATACTTGATACTCGGGTACTCATTTGTGATTCTCTATTGAAACATATATATTATAAATAAATGTAAATAAAATATGATGAAAAATTGTCTTTCATTTGTATACAAAATACGAAAATACTTTGTCTTAACCTTATATATTGCATAAGTTAATTGTGATTTTAGAAGGCCAATCGGATTATAAAAAAAAAAATTCGTCAAGTACATGGTGTGACATATCAAACTAAAGGGTTTGTTATTATAAATATTAGCATATTTTTTTATAACTTCAAGATACACAGAAAAATAATTTTAAATTCATCAATTTTTCTCCGAAAGTACTGAACCAAATATTTTCAGAAAATTGCAGTAAATAGAGCTTTATTTTAGTTTAAATGAAAACCTAAAGAAAGCCCCAAATCTTTAAAATCTTATGGCAAAACAATCATAAAAGAAACACGTATTTTATTTTATTGAGAGCTCATGCAGTAGTTGAAAGTACGGAATCCATTTCAAGCGAGGATTCCAGATATCCAGTTTTTTAGTTTTATATGTTCGATATTTTAATGTAGGACAAAATTGTCAAGATTTTGGTTGAAAGAATCAAGACCTTTTATGTAGTTTGAAATAATTCAATAAAATTTAATATCTAGATTGCTGAAATCTAGTGAAAGGACTTAGGAAAAATTTTTTGGTATTATTTGGCGCACTTAGTAGTAATTGTACATATGGGTTGAGGGCGTTGTTTCGATATCCACACAAGAAAAACAAAATTAATGTTTGTCTTGAATCTGAAACTCATTTAGAACTCTATGGGTAAACATTTTTAAATCATTATTCCGTACTAGCTGTGCCGGTGATTTCGTATACGTGGAGTTTTAAATATTTATTTATTTAAATTATATAAAACCTAAACGTAGTTAAAAGCAAATTATAGTTTTTGTGTGTAAGCTATGGAGCTTACACACAAACACTGATCTGATATTCATGGGAATATCAGACCTGTATTTTCGGAGATTAGCGCGTTCAAATATATAAAAAAAGACTGATGATTTTTTTTTAATTTAGCATATTTATTTACATTAGACTGTTAGATAGCCTCCAATAAATTTTAGGTAAATATATTTATTGAGCATTCAGTTTTATTATTTGTACAGATTGGTAATAATATCATTACTATAAACAGAGATTACATAAAGGCTCAATAATAAAGACACGATATCACACCTAGTACACATTCAAAAACAATCCGTCACCCAAGTACGAAGTTACAACGAAAAATTATGTCGTTACCTTGTTCAGCTGGCTGTGCCGTGACGGCTAACACGGTAAAACTAGTAACAAACACCAAGAGATATTTCATTTTGGGATAAACGTTATTGCTGTATATATAATAAAACAAATCACATTTTCGCCTTAAGCTAGTGTTCTACCGCGATTTTTCTCTGAAATAATACCATACACATTTTAATGCACAAGTCGACCACTCGACTAGATACGTTATCAGCGATCTGTAGCTCCGTCGCGATACACGGTTATCGTTTCGTTACGCTACGTCATTGATTAGTACGGTTGATGGAAATTTGTGACATATTTTTTTTAGTTAGTATAGAAAATAATAATAATATTAAACAAATAAATATAAGCAAAATTAAAAAGAAAGGAAAAGAAGAATGTTATGAATGATTTATTCGACTTTATCGGTGTAGGCAATAAATGTTTTATTACAACGTAATTTCTGCTTTCGTCATCTTTAAAATATCTGATGAAAGATAGGTGTAGTGGATTAAAGAAAAAAAAAATAAGATGTGATTGTGTCGTAACGCGTCGTTTTTAAACGTGACACGGGGAAATCCGTTTCTACTTTTTATTCCTTATCAGTTCCATAACCTGTAAATGCAAATATATAGAATATTTTCTAGAACAGTAATTTTAGTTGCGTCCGCGGTCTTATTTGCGATCGTGTGTTGTGTGTTAAAATATGATATATAGGAAAGATATAAAATCAGTACGAATACAATATATTAGAAACAAACTTAAAATTGATTAAAAACATAAGAGATAATAATCGACAAAAGAATCTTCAGTTTTTTGGAAAATGCAATCCAATTATTCTCTTGTATTTCCTTATGTTTCTTTTAAGTAAAAATCAAAGGGAATAACTATCTATGAATGTGTACGTTTTAATCATAATAATCAATAATAAAAATGTTTATTTCCAATAACTTAACAAAGGTATTACAGCTTACATAGGGTACACTCCTTTTAAGTATTAAAAATATTTGTTCAATGAGGCGCTGCTCCTCCGACATCCATATGATTAAGTACATAGGAGCAAAACAATATTAGCGGAAGTACACGTGCGCATATGCATTTAGGTGTGCCAAGTGCACACGTGACACGAATGTGTGTGTGTGTGTGTGTGTGTGATGATGATGTGGGTGTGGTGCGGTTCGTGTGATGCGGGCATGGGTGTGTGAGTGGGCCGCGTACATGTTAATCCACGCCACAACATACACACACCCAACCACCCGTACATAAATTTATCCATTTTTGTATAGTTTTGTTATAATATAACCATATTAGGTAATATATTGCAATAGACTTCTGTGTCATTATAGTTTAGAGTTTTAAGCCAGTTAGTTAAGGTTTTTTTACAATCAAAGTAATTCATGCAGTATATATTAAGTTTATTGTTGATGGTGATATATAAGTAAACACTTTGTCTGCTGTGTTGTCTTTTTGCAAAGTAATTTTTCGTAGTATGTATAGGTACAACAGCATAGTTATTTATTTGCCAGGAATATCAGGATTATAAATTAGGGATTTATGCACTTTTGGTATCGATGTCAGTATATAAAGTTTTCTCACAGTTAACCGATCATGGAAGCAAATTAGTTCAAGTGATATTAATTTGAATAAAAATATGGCAGAGTTTTATTTACATTTGATGCAAGACAAGGGTAATGTCATTTCCCATAAATCAAAAAAATTATCTTCAAAACAACATCTCTGTTGGCAAAATAAAAATACGACTTCGACGAGTCATTCGAATGCGTCAATGATTATGAATTCTTTACAGATAAACGTCAGTCTTTTCAGTTTTTCAATTTTTATATATCGGATGTGTAATATTATATTCGAAAATAGTACATACTTAATAAAATTAGTGTTTTCAAAATGAAGTCCTTGTAAATTTAGTACTTATTTCCAGCAAATGGAAATGCAATAAAACATTTTTTTTAGGTATGAAGTATTAACAGCGCTTTTAGTATTATGAATAACACAATAAAAAATATGAAAATCTATTGTGATAAGGGTATAAAGGACATCAAGTGATTGAGTAATTATCGTTACTGAACAATAAAATCGCGATAACATGCGAAGTTTCTAATTGTTATTTAGCTGATTCATGTTTTCTTTGAATATTAACTGTGTCGCGTCGTACACAATCCACGATAAAATAAAAGTCGTCCAGCCTGTCTTTTTCTCCGTTACGTTTTCACGCCGCCATATCAATTTTGATGAAATTTGGCTACGAGATAGTTTGACGCTAGGGATTGGGCATATGCTATTTTATGTTCGTTTGTTTGTCTGTTGGTTTGTATGCTGTTTCATAATTCAACAATAGTTACCTTTTTTTAGTAAACCTTAAGGTTTTAGTAAATCTTAGTGAACAAATAGAGTACATTTTTTTATATGTAAGCTACTGCCTGTTTATCTGTTTATCTGCATATCTATTTATAACTCAACGATAACTTAAATAATTTTGACGAAATCCAAACGAAAACTGATAACACTCATTCTCACAAAAAGTATAGAATATACTTTATTTTTTTATATATTTGTTTGATCCGTTATAACTATACAACACTACAAAATTATTAATTATTTTGCCAGTCATGCTTATTGTTTGCTTTGTTCGAATATATGTACACAATACAGTATATATTAGGTCGGAGAAATTTTGTTTTCGTATTTCATAAGTAAATATTGCAATAAACTTTTCTTGATTGTGCTGTTTGTATCTGATTAGTTTTGATACCTTTAAATTATAAGAAAAGAAAAATAAGTAAAAACAGTGTCACGCTATTTTTCTATTGTGTTTGCCAACCAAAACGAGTGAATCTGATATAGAAATTCGATATATTACGAAGTTTTATTACAAAAAAGAGAAAAAAGTAACACAACTGTGAAAAAAAAATTGTGACCTGTATATACATAATGCAGTGTCGGTAAGAGTAGCACAAAACTGGTTCAAGCGATTTCAGTCCGGTAATTTTGATGTTAAAGATGAATCTCGCTCTGTCGATCGGTCACCGACAAAGTCGATGTCATTTTGAAAAAAGTAGAGCAAGATGAACATATTAGTTCTTACGACATAGCTGAAGAGTTGAGTATTGACCATAAAACAGTTTTGACTCATTTGAACAAAGGTGGATATACAAAAAAGCTTACACGAGCTCACTAAAAGAAATCTAATGAATAGTGTACTCATTTGCGATTTTTTATTGAAACGTATTGAAAACGAATCGTTTTTGAAAAGACTGGCCACTGGTGATGAAAAACCGATTACCTACGACAAGAAAGTGTGAAAAAGATCATAGTCAAAATGCAGAGAAGCTCCACAGATTAACTCGCAATAAGTTGATGTTATGTATATGGTGGAATTGGAAAGAAAATATTCATTATGAGCTTTTACCGGGCAAAACCATCAATTCGGATTTCTATTGGCTACGGTTGAACAGACTCAAACAAGAAATAAAGAAAAATGTTTACAATCGGTCAAAAGAAAGGGTGTGGTTTTTCACCAAAATAATACCAGATTACACACGTCTTCAGCCAGTCAGCAAATATTGAAAGAGTTTAGTTGGGAAGTGTTAATACATTCACCATATAGTTCTGACCCTGCACCCTCAGATTTTTACCTCTTTCGGTCTCTTCAGAATTTTTCAGTTAGTGTTAAGTTAACTTCAAGAAAGGATTGTCAAAACTATTTGTCGTAGTTTTTGATCAGAAATCCCGAAATTTCAACAGCAATGGGATTGTATCAAGGGCTCTCTGATGAAGTTCAGGAATACAATTATTTAAATGAAAGAAGATATACCTTTCTATGTTTTAATATCTAGTGTTTTATTCGAACTTTGAATCGAACGCGAACCCAAATTCGCGAGAATAAGAATGAAGGTCGCATGTCTTACGTGCCACCTACTCTTAGCTTACCTATTCATCATCCCCCCTCGAGAAAAAAAAATCGAACGAAAGTAAGTATTTCTTTTTGTGCACCAATTTTATAGCAATTAACAGCATACATACTGGGCCCTATCTAAATGCGGAACGACGGACATGAAGAGTGGTGCGTTAAGATCACAGTACATCCTTTGGCATGGATTTCGATTTATTATTTATTTTCATAATATGTTTATTATTTTCGCATAAAGACGCGTAGCCAGGGTGTATTTATCAAACAAAACCACATTAAAAGGTACACACAACCACTCAGACAGAGTAACCATACTAAGTATAAAATCAGTCGTCATTCCTGATTCAGTTTATGTCGGAAAACAAACCGCGCGGATCAACCGTCGCAATTCTACGCGTATAGTTGCCTCCCTTCACAAACGGAATTTATCGTCTGTACCCCACCTCTCTCAAATAACCTTTAATCATTAAAAAACAGGTCACGGTTAGTCTTTTTTCTTCTTCCTACTTTTCTACCGTGTCTTCAGATGCTGAGCGCGGTGTTAGCCGCCTGGAGGTCCACCAACTCTCGCACATAACATGTTACATAAAAAGGACAACACGCTAAATTTAAAAAATTACATTATTTTATTATCATCACATTTAATTAAATTGGATTGCGAGGCAATAATTATTTAACTCGTATTAATCCTAACATTTCAAGCATGCTCGTTGCTATCATCTTTGGGGGACCAGGCTTTGGAGGGGACGATCACAACTCGCACTATAAGTGTGGATACGATGTCGGTGTCATTCGAAAAGTCCTGGACCAACTGGGATGCATCAAAGCATCCGGGATTCACGTGGTAGTGGTGGGTCGACGATGAGGATCGACGTGAAAACCTAAACTACCTCCTGCAACGCGATCCGACAAATACCGTCAATATAGTTGATACCTGGGGACATCCCATAATAAGCGATGGTTTATCAGGTTCCGAACATCTCCGGCAACGCATAACCGAAGACAAAAAATCGAAGCTGGAGGACAGCAGGCAGAGAGCTCACGAAGAAAACTCCGAGTCTAATGAACGAATCCGTCTATTCATTAGCAGCATTAGGAAGAGCCGCAAAAAGCTTGCTCTGGACAAAATATCTGTAGGGAGCAAGTACATCCCAAGCGAAGAGGAAAAAACCAACAGTGCCAATAGACCCAAAAACCGCGCCAATAAGAATCCAAAAAGGGGAGGTCGATCCACCGGCCCCGGTTCCTGTAAGACGACTACGAGACCATCACGCAAACGCGTTCTCAGAGCTCATAGCGCTTACCTCAGCAACCTTGAAAGTCCACAAAGCTAAGTAGGAAATGTTAAGGTTGTGCCGAGACAAATTTGAGGAACAGTTGAGGACTGCGCTTGAGAACGTGGATGCCGCCATATATGACAAAAACTCTTAAACAATCCTCAGAGGAAAAATAAGTATTTATACATATGGCGCCCTAAAGTGCGATAAATGGTCTGGTGGCCCTTGATAAGGAACAGATGGACCGTACAGAAGGACTAAAATATATCACCCCCTTGTATGACCCGATAGTGGTCATTGCTCGATTCACGAGGATTGCACAGGAGGACCGAATATTGGACATGGTAAAAACCGTTACAAAGCGTAAAGCTTCTGGCGACGCCCGGGAAGGCTGGGAAGTGCCCGATATAACATGAGTCAATGGAGTCCCAGACTGCGGTAAAACAACATGGGCCGTGAAGCACTTTGAATTGGGGAGGGACGTTGTCATCACCACAACACAAGAAGCAGAAAGAGACTTCAAAGAGAAGCTTGCTAGCCGATTGGGAGCTGACGCAAGCAGCAAAGTGAAAACGATGGTTTCGGTCTTGGTGAATGGCTTCCAGGAACTGAACAGCTGCGATCGACTGATCATAGATGAGGCCCTCATGAGCCACTTTGGAGCCATTGTTATGGCGACATGGCTTGCGGGTGCAAAAGAGGTCCTTCTGATAAGCGATGTTAACCAAGTCCCCTTCATCGAAAGGCTGAACCTATTCGAAATGCATTACATTCGACCAAACCTAGTGGCAATGGTCACGAAGGAACTTCTCTGCACCTACAGGCACCCGATGGATTCCAAACATATGCCCTTAAAGAGGTATATAGTAGCATATACTCATCCATGAATTGGGTCCGATCATTGCGGATCGAGAGACACAGTGACGCGAACATCCTGAAAGATCTTCCAAACACACTCTACTTAACATATACACAGGTAGAGAAAGAATCCCTTATCACCTGGGGATTCGGAAAGGGAGAAGGGACACGTATCCTGACTGTCCACGAGGCACAGGGTCTGACGTCCGAAAGAACTGTTACCGTGCAGATCGTGGCGAAACATAAATTACACGATAGTGTATCACACGCCATAGTGGCAATAACGCGCTACGCCGTCAGCTGTTTGTATCACATAGACAACGGTGAATGAATAGGCAGATTCATTAAAAAGGCCGTAGCTGCCAGCAAAAACAAAATAAAAGACAACTATGCAAAAATGGCCTTTCGATATAAGAACAAGACAATCATGGTCGTCCACCCAAAAAACTGGAAACAGTAAACAGACGATGCGGACTTCTCATGTCACTATTGCTGAAAAATAAATATAGTATCCTTCTGTCTCACGCTCCATAAATGTACATATCTAAAACATGTTAGTGCTGTGTATATAAAATAAAAATTTACAATTTTCAAAAGTAAAACATAAAAAGAGATCACTTACAACAATCGGTTCAGTTGTAAATATGAAAAATATAATGTAGCAAGTAAAAAGTAATCAACACTTATGGCAAAAGTAAAAAAAAATCCGACTGGATACTTAATGGTCTGACTCGTGGGGGTGGAGAAACTGGATCACTCAACTCTCTCAAATACTGTAGAGTTAGGCGATGGCCGCCTCAGCATCAACCCTGTGAGGTGGTGCCCCGAAGCGAAATCAAGATTGGACCCGAAAAAAAAAATCTTTTGGATATGTAAGAAGATATAATAGGGAAGTGAAACTATACATATTGTAAATAAGTGGTGCTGAGTGAATAATGCTCTTATTAACTGCGATACATAAAAATTAAACACTTCGATCAAAAAAGGGTATGGACTACGAGTCTATAGATGTAAAAATAAATTATTAAAAAAAAACATAATTCTTAAAGTATTTCAATGCCCACAAAACTCCTAAACATTTGAGTTCTGTCGCTGAATATTTCTTTTCTTAGTCGTTAAACTTTCGCTACGCGTAAGCTACTGGATGCATTTCTCTTAGTTCTTTCTCTTCTTGCATCAGTGAAGCATCCAATGCTTCCCCGCTAGCATCTACAAATAATCGAGTTACTACTCTATCGTCGTTATTTTCAAAATGTTTTAATATAGGAGAATTACATAAGAATTTCTTCAAGATTTCAAATACCGTCTGGCATTCCTCTGCCCAATAACATTTATTACTCTTTTTTAATAACTTTGTTAATGGCAATGTAATTTGAGTGTAATTCTCCATGAACTTCCTGTAATAGGATATGAAAACTAGAAATGATTTTAAATTCTTCGCGGTCGTTGGTCTCTCTAATTCTAGAACTGCATCTAACTTATTTCTAAAAGGTTTGACTTCTTCTTCACTGACTTTATAACCTAGAATTGTTATTGATTCATAACTTAAGCTACATTTCGAAGATTTCAACATCAAATTCGCTTCTCTAAATTTATTCAGCACATTTCTCAAACTATTGCAAAATTCTTCAAAAATTTTTTTTATACTCTACTATGTCGTCTATATAGAATATGGCTTTTCTATACTTAATTGCTGCTAAAACTGTGTCCACCATTCTCTGAAAATTGGCCTGACTTGTCTGTTATCACTATGGAACCACACTGATCTTGAAGATTCCTGAGGGAGTTACAAATGCGGTCTTCGGCCTATCTTTGTCACTTACTTCCATCTGCCAATAGCCCGATATTAGGTCTAAACTAGCAAAATACTTAGCTTTGAATAAATACATTAGTAAATCTTCTATTCTCGGAATAGGATAGGAATCTGAAATAACCCTTTTGTTTCAATTCCTAAAGTCTACACAAAATCTCCATGTGTCGTCCGGCTTTTTTACTAACACCACAGGAGATGCATAAGGACTTTTTCAATGTCTAATAACTCCATTATCTAACATTTGTTGTACTTGTTTTTCTATAATTTTGTGTTGTCCCATATATACTCTATATGGTGGTTTATGGATCGGTATTTCATTTTGAGTTTTGATTTTTACTTCGAAACTTTGCCTAATTGCAAATTCTCAAACGTGAAACGATCAAAATATCCAGACAACACTTCTTGTGGTTCACCTCGTTGACAGACAGACATGTCTTTATTTATATTCATCATCAATCACCTACCTTCTATTGCTTTTCTGGCATGGGAATCAGAGATGGGTTGCATACCGATAAGTATATTTCATTCTTATCGAGCCAGTCCTCGAAATACGTCATCACAACTGACGCCAACTTCTATTCGGCGACCGAGATAAAAGCGGTACATGCAATGCTTTCTTACTGAAAACAGGTTTATTTTATTATAATTTAGCACAACTGCGTTTTGCTTCATAAACTCCGTCCCAAAATAAAACTAAGTGTAAATCTTTACAACAAAAGTATGTTTAAACTTAGTTTTCTTTATATAAAAGTCAAGTGACGTAATCCCTATAAATTGTAAAATTGATCCATTTACCCCTTTAAATAATTTTAGTAAATTATAATTTTAGTAATTTTAGTAAATTGTCAATCTCCCATGTTTTATTACAACATGGGAGTTTGACAATTACTAAAATTATTAACGTCTATAATATTTATGTTGACACAGCTCACGTCAGTCCCTGAACCTAACAAACCGTGCACATTACCTTTTTTTACCGCAATCTTTACGTACGTACTGCCGGTATTCACTTGGCGGGTGGCTTCATTGGACAGCGGCTGCCCGCCTCGTAGTTGATTCACGGCCGCTGTTCCCTCGTATTTCACTGGTGACTCGTCGGAGGTTGAGGTCACTTTCTGTCCCCTTGGTCAGCTCGGCCCTAATCGGTAGCGTCGCCCGTCGCTGCAGTCGCAAAACCAGTACGGTCGAGCTTCCGTCCTGGCCGGCTGTGGCGGCCTTACGTCGATCATCTCGTTGCTTGCAGGGTGTTCTTGGGAATCTTCTTTGTTTCCACACTCCATCGGCAAGTCATAAGTAGTCACCCGATTTTCTATATACTCGTACACTTGTTTATAGTTCGTAATAACTGACTTTAATTCTGCGAATGATTTGCAAACTCACGCTGCTAATAATGGTTTGACATTCGCTTTCAAGCCACGCAGGAACGTCATAAAAATCGTGTTTCCTTTATTGATTTTTGCTTTTGTAGGTAGCTAACCTTTTTACTTTATAAAAATACTAGGCTGGGTCAACTTCTTCTTGTTTTGTTTTATAAAATATTTCTCCATAATTTATTTCGCATTTGGATCCATCCTTAAACTTCTTTATAATTTCTTTGTAAGTCATTACCGCAGTGTCAATAGTTTTCAAAAAATAATTTAGTTGGGTCCGCCGTATACAGACTTAAGCCCGCTTTTTTCTGCTGTTCGCTACAATTCTTCAACGCGGCCAATGTCTCATAGTTATTGTAAAATTCGCCGAAATCTTCGTTGGACAAACCTTGAAAGACTGTTGCTATTTTTATAATCTTTATATTACTTTGCTTCTCATTTCTTCGTTACTCGGCGCCTCCAACATTATAGAGCGTAGCTCAGCGGGTGGTACGCTTCGGGTTCTCTGATGAAATCGAAGAATACAATTTATTTAAAAAAAAGAAGATACAAACTGAACCGTTTATTGGTCGGCTTTTCAATATCTCTCCTTACGAATTCCAATGTAGTCTTTTATCATATTACTTACAAGAATTCATTATTCTGTCGTTATCGAAGCTTATGCACTTAGGCGTTCATCCTCGACTCTTTGCTATGTTTTTTCTATCTACTGTTTTATTACAATATATGTCAATATATCATCTAAGTAAACTAAAAGTCAGCTAAAATTTAAACGACGATCTTTAGTTAAGATCGTTATATAGTAAACATAGTAAATATAGTAAAATAGACGTAGTAGAGATAGTAAAGATCGTGATTTAAATTTTAACTAATTATGTGATACCTTCAGTGACACTTGTAATCAAATGACAAATCTATTGATGTTTGGAGCGTCGAAATCTCATTATTTGTTTAAAAATTATAGAATGGAGACTAATTTCCGATCACTATCAATGCTTACAATACTATAATCATACGAAAAAAAAATTTGGTTGCCTGTAAAGTCGGTATACGGGCGAAAGTTTTACGTGACAACGACTTTGAATGGTAAAATCATTTTAATGTGAATATTCATTCGTATAGTAGGAAGAAGGATGAAATAATAGTAACAATTTAAAACATTTATTTATACAAAGAATTATATTTAAAACATTAATTTATACAAAGAATCTCGCACTGAATTTCATATTAACAAAATTTTATTTTTACCTTTACACATACATACGTATTTATATACAAATATACATACAATAACTTGCAATACATTTGCAAGCTATGCACTAATTCTCTAGTGCTGCGCGCGCGGCAGACCGATCATAGTTGAGTGGGAGAGAGACGCAAGGCATTCGGCGGGCCTCTCTCTCGTTCGGTGACTCATCGTTACGTTACCGAGCGTTACACTTTTTCAAAGTGACTCCCAGCCGCAACCTAATTTAAGACGTTGTCACGTCAAAAAACAGTTAAACATTCAATGCACAACCCTGCTAGGTAGCGGTCTAGCAATTTTGAAATCTGTATGTATTGTATAAGGTTGGAAAAAAGTATTTTGTGTTGTATATATAGATATATATATTCATACATATATAAATTTTTGTTCCGTATGTATTTTCTGACTCAGCTCGGTCAGTCGGAAAACAGCAAAATTTTTCAAAAGTTGCGTAATGAGGACAAATACAGTACATAGTTAGATTTTTATGAAATCTAGTAAAAAGCTACGGAAATCTGTCGACTAAAGCGTCAAATTAGAGTGATTAAATGTTTTTTTTTGAAAGCATATTACACCATCGTATATGTAGCCACATGAGTGAAATCGTTTATCAAAAACCCTGACACAAGCCGGACCATCCCTAGCTATGGGCGAGAAAAACCTGACGCAGGTCTGGTAATAGTTTACAAACTCCATCTACTAACTACCAATCGAGTATGAAAGCGTTTTGCGGTTATTTCTAAAATAATGTTAGACAGATGTTATTTAAGAGATATTTCATTTATTTTGTGTATTTCATTTTATACTTTTAAATTAAATTTTTATATACCTCACATGATAACTCTGTGAGAAAATAAATTATTTAAAATCATATTTTTCTTTCGTGATTACTGAATTTGAAAAGCACATGCTAAATTCGTTATCAATAGCTGCAAGTATTGAATTTTGGAAGATTTTATGGTAAGAAAAGTCCGTGAAATATTGGTGTCAAAAGCAGTTAGATAGACAGATGGACAGTAACCTGGGTAGTCGGACGAGATTTTCGTTTTTGACGTTACTAAGATACATTAAAAAGAATTTATTTTGTGTGAGCAGGTGTACCTCACCCAATTTAAAAGCATTGACAAAACAAGCGCGTAGACTCAGGCATCCTAATTAGGTTTAATTAGACCTAAATTTCGTGTTATTACATCAGCTTATGCGTGTATACGCAGATCCCTGACCCTTCTTTATTTAATTACCTGGGTATATATATTTTCCGTGATGGGGATAATATGAAATGTTAATAAATTATTTCGACCCTCTCTGGGTTTCCTTCGCGACTTTGACCTTACAGCGGGCTCGGAAACGTGTACACAATAAGCACGGTTGGATTAGTTGAAGGTTTTAGGGCCCGTAATGACAACTCTGAAGCTTTATTTGAATGAATAATTCGAACGGTTCGACATCGGTTTAGAAAACATTAAATTTTATAGCAGTGGATGCAATTTTTTTTACGACCCAAGAATTGTCATTCCTGTTCTTCATCTATTGATTATAGTAAAATTATCATTTTATCGATAGAACCCTTGTTCAGAAAAGTATGTTTACGAAAATGATGTGTTTGTTGGTTTGTTCTTCTTTAACGCAGCAGTAAACCAAAAGAACGACTTGATTGTTTTATTAAAAATAATTTATGGGTCCGAGAGTGATATATAACATACTACTTTTTTTTGTAAAATAAAGATTCAACTCCTATAGAATAATAATTATAAGTAACTCTATAATTGACGAGATAATCTGATTAAAGTTTAACTTATGATTAATTTGTTGTTGAAATTTTGTACGGTTATAATGCATATCTCGAGTAGTATTCAGATTTAGTCTTGGTATAATGGTATTCGCAGCGAATGAAACCACGGGCATATCATTGATTGATACAATGAAGGAGCGAGATCAGAATTGTTATCAATAGCGATCGAGTTCGGAATCACTCTTTGAGATAAACGAGCAATGTGGTCAGATCACATCATAGCGTTCGTTGAACTCGATAAAGGAGGCAGTTTGTCCACAGTAATTTCATTTTTACGACCTGTGAGTTGTTCCAGTTACATGGCTTCTTCGAATTTTCTCGATCCAGATTTTATTTTGCGGAGAAACATGTTATACATTTATTCATAATGCGCAAAGTCAGCCTGAATTTCTTAGTAAAACCAACAATATAAACGTCTAGTCGGATACTGCCCAGCTGAACTTTTTCGAATTCAGCTTCAACAAATTTGTCGCGTGATCTCACTATCGCAGTTGGATCTACAAATGATAAGACTACCATATCGTACAGTCTGTCTCAAGTAAACATATTATTATATTAGAACTTCGATTGTACAGTTTTCAATTATGAGATTTCCTTATTTCTGTAATGTATATTTTTCGTGCTTTCATTTTGTACTACGAGACTGACAATCATTGTCAGTCGTATACAAACAGGTCATATAGTGAAGGTCAATGTACTACCGCTGAAAGGATTGTAACATCGCCAATGTTTCGAAAGTCGAATCTAATCGTATAGACTTCGATTCTATCGAAACATACCGATTGTGATGAACTCGAACGATAGTATAATCTCTAGGTAGAGACAATCGGTGGCTTTATTTAGATATGAATGTGTTGTTATGGTTCATATCATAAAACATAAAGGTGTTCTGTAGTGTGTACGTTAAGAGCGAGCTGAATTAGATAATTTAGAGGAAGCATTAAACTTACAAATATTTTGTATACTTATTTTTTATGTCCATGCAATTGAATGATTTCTAATACGCTTTCTCACATATACTGTGTAATGAATAGCAGTTACTTTACGATCGTTTTTAAAAATATGTTTAATGACATGTTAACTAAAGCACTACAATTATACAACATGAAACACAAGCATCTAAAGTAATAAAATCCGAAATGCAACACAAAACAATAAACACTTTATAGTTAGCTGGCAGCCATTAGTTTCGGTTGGTATCAGCAATCCTGCGACAACTTACAGTTGACGGAAGTATCTAAATGTATTTTTGGGCAACGTTCGTCAGTAATACGTGATTTGCAAATGTAGAAAATGATTTGATTATTTTTTAAAATTAACGTTATTTAAAATATTCACCTCTAAAATTTGTCACATGTCAAATTATTTAATTTCCATATAATTCGATACGTTTTGCCTATTTTTACTAAATTAACCTATATATTTCTTCTAGTTAAGGTAAATATTTTTAACTCAATACTATATTTAAAAAAAATATGAATATGTCACACGATAAAAAATGAATTAAGACCCTTTTAACTTATTCCAAAATAGAAATGATAATTTGAACCTTAACAAAATACTCAAAAATAATTTTATGGTTTCTATTAACAATACTTTATTTCTAACAAATAATGGGGCACAAAAATTCTTGTATTATTTTTTATCTTTTGGCACAGTTTATTTTTTATTATTCATATATTCACAGTATTTATTAAAAAAAAGTAAACTCCATTTTCATATTACGTTTACGTCATAAGTCAGGACAACGCGTCTTTGCCGAAAAATAAATTTTCAAGTAGCTACCTACATATAGCGTAAAAGCGGTCGACTAATTGTTCTTGGAATACATGGACGCCGCTGCAGTCGAAACGTAGATATGCTATAATTGGACTCGTTACGGGAGAATTCGGAACTTAATCAATAGACGCGATGAAAATTACATGTTTTAAATTTAGATGGCTCAGAAAGTGATCTTTAGATCTGATTAGAAGAATATATTTTACTTTAAGTTTCAGGATCGCATAAGTCAATAATTAGTCGTTTTCAAAAGAAAATGTATAATAACTACACAGTATAAACACTACTACAGTAATTGTACTATTTTAAAATTGGCCTCATGCCGCCACTGAGCAGGTATTGGAGCAAGGATGACATCTTTTCATAATTACTGATTTGCTGAAGTGGCTTAAGCCTGTAATTGTAGATTCGGAATATGTATGTTTATTAAAATAACGCTTGGAGCAAATTTTGTTTGTGTTTGTTATGTACCTACCTAAATATTTTAAAGTTAGTTCTAGGAACAGAAAATAGTGAAAATGACATTTACAACAAATAGAAAAAAGCTTCCAAGACAAGGGCGAGAGGGTACTACTATGTTTATAAATTGAAAATACTTTCTTTATAAACGCTCGTTCTTATAATAATTTCAAACCAATTAATGAAATAAAATAAAATTTGGGTGACATTCTTGCCAATCACAGGAATATTGTAATTTGAGGTGATCCTTCAGAATATTTGATGTTCGTGTGGGTATGTTTTTTGGACTAGGCTAAAACAGAGTAAATGAAAAAAAATTCATTCTGCATTCATTTAATTTTCAACAGCTCTGCATCGACTACGTGGGAAATACGTATTCAATGGCAATTTGTAATTAAAATATAAAAAAAAAAACCTATTATGGTTTTTGAGAATTGAAGTCTTTCGGACGTTTTAGTTTGTACGGATTGTCATTTGTTATTTCATTGTGACAATTGCATGTCGGCATTATAATGAGTTTAAATCGAGAGAATATTCATTGCAACATATTTTATGATTTTTGCTGTGGCTTAAGTCAACAAGAAAGTTACGAATTCAAATGGCGATGAAGATCCTTCATTGGTGATGAAGCTTCGTCTTGTAGCTCTGTGTATTAGTGGTTCAGTGAATTCAGACGTAGATGCAATCACCTCTATGACGGTTCATGAGAAAGTCAGCTCGCGACTGCAGTTAGCAAAACTAATAGTGTTACTTGTCATACAGTAATTGTAACTGATAAAAAAATATTTTTGAGCAAGTTTGTATTGTATTAGTATGAGCCAAGTGCAAAAGATCTTGCATACACATCGGGAGATTTGTAAGCATATACGTCGTTTGCACTCGATGGATACTGCGTGATTTATGGGATGACCAGGAACGCTGCGTGTAGATTGGTGTAGTAAAATGATAAAAAAAGTGTGTGTGTGTGTGTGTGTGTGTGTGTGTGTGTGTGTGTGTGTGTGTGTGTGTGTGTGTGTGTGTGTGTGTGTGCAATTCACACACGGTAGAAGTGAAACTTCAGAAAATTATCTACGAGACAATGAGATGAACATAAAGTATCTGGAGTAGGATAATTATAAGGTTTATTTTTTATTTATTATTAAGTTTAAAATTTATTTTATATTTTAATGAGGTTATGTATGTGATCCATGAGCAGCAAAAAATAAGAATGAAATTTATTGATTAGCAAATAAAATAAAGTACAATTTTGTACTTAAAAAAGGATTACAAATATTGGAAAATATTCATGTGCAATATAGATATACCTACTATATTATACTCAATATACGATGCCGTCTTCCAAGGATTCGCAATGTGCAGGCCTACACGCATGCACTAACACATTTAAAACACTCCTATAAGAGCAAGTATTAGACAGTGCGCAATATAGGTTCATACCGACGTTTGCTTTCTCGCTTTAGTTCGGCAATGTGCAGCAGGCGCAACAAAATATAATGTATTCGATCTCATTCACTCGCCGGTTTAGTCCTATATATTTATATGTTTGTCTCTGTCGTGACGCATTTTCGTTTCAATGAGTTTCAAATCACATTTTTTTTTTGTGATTTGAAACATCAACAACATTATCATCAAACAAACATTTGTTTATGCAGAAATTTCACTTCAACATAACGGAGGACTATCAATGGCTGTATTTATGTAACGTAGTAGTACGCGACGAGAGCTGAGTGTATTGTTTTGAATATTGAAAGAAAAAGCTAATCGCCATAATGTATTTATCCTATTTGAAGATTTGTCGACGAAAGTTTAAAAGGTCAAAGCGTTGTTAAAAAATGTTGCTTCTTATTTCTACAAATCAGCATGTTACTGTACAGTGTTGCTTGATACCAAAAGAGTGCAAATGAATAGCGATACGCAAGCACGTGTTTATCCAGAGGATTTAAAAAAGTTTGTGAATAGCGTTCAGTTGCAGTAAAGTCGCTCTTCACCAGAATAGCGCGTCTACGCGTTGCGCTAAAGTATCCAATGTGTTTTTCATGGCCTCAAAGGTAGAGCTATTGACTCATCCACCATGCAGTCCGGATATTACATCTTGTGAGTTTTTTATTTACGAAACTTGAAGATGAGCTTAGAGATATACAATGTATAAGCCTCGGAGTGAAAGTAAATGCGTTCTGAAAGTCCATTGAAAAGGTTTCTAAAGAAAACTGAGTTAAGCTTTTTATAGTAGTTTCAAAGAATGCAAAAAGCGTGTGAACAGCGAGGGAATATACTTCGAAAAACAATACAAATATCACAAACATAACATGTGGTTTTATTAATGAGGATGCAGATATTTTAATTGTTGCTCACATGGTTACCATTGTTTGTAACTCGCACGCCTACGGCGTAAGGATTACTTGGTCGTCGGGGTCCAGGGACATTTAACAAATAAGTCACCCATCCTTAGTCTACACATTCTTATCTGACATCTCTACGGATGTCAAATCATTTAGTGTCACGCTATGTATGGATAAGGCTTTTCGTACATTAAACTATATCATGATATACATTTTTTCAAAACCTACGAAAGTACAGAAAATTTTTTAACTCTTAGCTAAAAATTTTTCAATATATTCCGCAGGGAAAATTTTGGTATGTCTACCTCATCCCTTTACGAAATACCGCTTGTACATCCCAGAGCTTACCTTTAGTCTCATTCACAACCCTTTCAATAATAATTTTCGCATACAGTTTGCCAACGACGCTGAGGAGACTTATAAGGCGGTAATTTCCGCTAACCGGCCGTGAGCCTTTCCCTTTATAGGGAGGGGCACAATGACGGCTTTGCTCCAGTCATTAAGTACCCTACGGCTTTTCCAGCACTTATTAAGAAACTGGTACAGCAGGCACGTCGCTGTGTCGCCGCCTTTTATGTTTGTAATAGTTATGTGAGCAACTATATAATCATTAATGTGCGAATGGTAATAATAATGAGCACACAATAAGTACTAATATCCTTTTCATTTATAAGTACATTATGACAAATATTTTTTTGTTAACAGTGTTTTTTGGTGACTCGATTGCTCATGTTATTGACTTTAATGTCTCAGTTGTGATTACATGATTTATTAACTTTTATAACAGAAAAAAAATATCAAAGATCCTTTATTTTAAATAGAAATTGAAATTTTACATATGAGCGGGACCGATTTAAGCCTCCAAATTTTCTATCTACTCTAAACAAACACTTCAAAATGCCTATTGCATTTTTCTTAATTACATATAGTTTTTACTTAAAAAAAAACTGTTTATCGCATATGAACTTTAAAAATAAGCAACTGAATTCGTGTTTTGGTATGCAGTACCGCGGTGTGCGCGGGTCCTAGGGCCCTACGCTAGGTCACATAATGGTTTGTCACCTACGTCACCTTAAATCTATAGATGTAAACAAGAAAACATTAAAAAGTCTTTTATTGTTTAATAATGCTGCAAACAAAATAATTAAATGAAAATGTACACATTACTGCCGTTTTTATTTTTAAATTTATGTACTTACTTAAAAGCTTGTCAAAGGATTTATTTCCAATTCATCAAGTATATTTAGATATCCATTTTTCTATGCAGAAAGGACAAATTTATTACTATTCGTAATACTTTAAAATATTTTTTTGTTTACTTTATAACATAGTTTGGTTTGATTGCATACATATATGAAAACAGGTCCATCGGGCGTGCTAATTCGACAACCGTTCATTAGTATTAGTTATTTAGCACACCGACGTTTACTGTATGATATCAAATTCGCGTGTGCGCAGTTGATCGTCGTCAGAAATGTTATTTATATATCGCCGTGTGAATTACGTAGATGTGGGTACTCAAGTAAATAAGAATATAATCTTTACGTGATTTTTTTTTATCATAAGATAAGCAAGTATAATTTATTCAAATATTGCATAGATAACTTTGATACTTTTGGATATTTTCGTACGAGACTAAGGTTATGGCTGTGTCACCTTGTGTCTGTCATTGGCTTGCAGTTGAGGTGTAAAAGGCGCGATAAGAACGACAACGTTGCTGTTAGCCTTTTGATACAATGGTGAATATTTTTTGTGATAGCGTCATTCCAAGGATATGACACTGGCTTATTATCCTTAATATGAATGAGTGAAATGAGATCGAAATAAGTATAATCAGTATGGTATGCGTCGATTGCAGTATTAATACGATATTAAGTCCACATAATGTTCTCGTTATACTGCAACACAACAAGGCTGCAGAATTAGGTCGAAGCCATATTGTTAGAATAGTGGTGTGAAACACGGAATATGCATATAAAGTGGTTAATGTTTCGAAGCGTGTAGCTATGGCGTCGTTTTTGAGGTTGCACATAAACTCAAATAATGAAACTGTTTTCGCTAGATCTATGCAATACGTGCACAGTGTCTAAACGAAACATCGACAGAATGTTAATCAGAAATTAACAGTTAAACCAATAGTTTATATTCAGGAAATATCGTTATATACGTCCGTGAAAGTTTTTCAGGAAGATTAGGTCGGTAGTTTTTGTGCGCTGAATTATATTCAATTGGAATTGGTATTGCAATAACCTTTATTTATTTAAGTTATAATTCTATAGAAGTTTGCAAAATAGGCGTGAGTTTATGATGATATTATACAAAAATGTTAAAAAAATTATCAAGCAAAAGAGGGTTTCTGTTTTGAAACATGCTATTTTTGACGTAAATTATATAACAGTAAAAAACTAAAAGCACTATCCAAAAATATTTATAAAATCGTTCTCTTCGGATAAACATTTAATATGACGACTGTACGTCGAAATTTTTTATGACAAAAAATTTTTCTGTTCACGTTTCAGATATGCTTTATGTGTGCAGGTGAACAATCTTGCAACCATATCTCAACAAATGTTTACAGTTAACTGGGCCACACGTGTAATAAACGCTCTGTGCCCGGCATGGCGAGATCGACAATTTGAGCGATGTGGAACATTAGAGAGATAGACAGTTCAATTTAACCACCGACGTCGCAATACTGCTAGGGTCAACTTTGACACTCCAATAGTTGAGATTCCCTGCATTGAAGTGTATATGCGTAGACTGTACAGTCACCGTAGGTTTATATTGTATGGATTTAAATTCGGCGTATGTACAATTTGTATCCGTAATAGTACTCTACTTCGGAACAAATTAACTGATAATTACAAAATTTAATAAATGATAAGTATATTACGTAATGGGGGGGGGGGTTGATTTAAATTTTGCAGAAACTTCTACAGAAAGTTGAAGGGGAACTTACGTTTATATTAAAATGAGAATTGCATATTGTTTTCTTTATTTGAGTTTAATTAATCTATTTGAGAACACACTCTCGAATATCTTTAGCGATAAGATTAATGACAAGGAATACTAATAAAGTATATATCTAAAGTTACATTTACAACCTCATTAATATTATAAATGATAAGGCATATTTTGTTACTTTGTCCTTGTTTTACGCGGCAATGGACCAACGTATCGACGTCGACTTCCTTCTGTATAAAAAAAGTTGATAGGTCGGAAAGTGACATAATTTGTTTTTTTTTTTTCCTGAAAAAAGTGGACAACTCCTGTGGAATTGTTATTCTGCGGAAAGTAACTCTGTGATTGACAAACAGACCTGAATAAAATTTGCTTGGTAGATTGGTTCGATGATTCATTATCATGTTTTTGTCGTATTAAAATGCGCCTATTGCGATTCAAATTTAGGAGAAATGCAATTGTATTCCACACAACTACGGGGCATATAATCTATACGGTAAATGATCGAAATCGAGGCTGAGGTTGAGACCGAAATCGGGATCGGTAGCGGGACTGGGATTTAACTGAGCACGAGACCGGAATGGGATGTACGGTGTAAGGAAAACTGAAATCGAGAAAATGATTATAAATGCAAGAGACTTCGCTCGATATAAAAGTTAGAGGAATTCTCTTCGTGCCCCCCGGCGGGGGCGGGGGTAAGAGTTAGTATACGTATAAATATTAAAGTGAGCGCGTTCCGTTTTAATGCTGGATTTTACCAGATTTCCATAAATTATGGTAGGTGAAGTCCGTATTATGCAGATGAGTATTGTTCCGTATCTAAAAAAAGGATTTTTGGAATGTAGACCAAAATTCGAATTCGGCGTTTGTACATTTGAGTAACTCAACTATTATTTCGATCTCCATGAAACCTCCTGAAACCTGAAATAGTTAGCCCTACAGATCTTGATTGTTAATAATCGAGAGGACGAAACTTCAAGTTTATTTTCTATAATTTAAAGATACTGTCAAAAAGGATTCAAAATATTTCATGTAGTTCAATAAAATCTGATTAAATTACGATCGATTTGTGAAATTATTGGTATTTTTTGTCGAGAATTTGTTTCAAAATAACTAATATTTTCATCTTCTCCTAAGAGACACTTTTCCAAGCATTGAAATTTAAAGCGATCTATTATCATTTAAATCGGTGATAATTAATTATATTTTTAATAAAGTGTTCCTCCCATTAATCCATTATGTTTAGCCAATGAATCAAAATGAAACTGTCACAACATTATGTCAGACGCCGGTACGGCCGGGCGGCGGGCGGCGGGCGGGGGGCTGCAGGCAGTGCAAACATGGCTATTTCATTGTGTTGCGAACTTCGGCCCGTGAGGCCTGGTCTCCGACAAAAGCGGATATGTCCGATTGTTTTAAAACCTTTCGCTGTTTGTTTTCGGCAACATGTGGACAATATGAGTTCGAAAAGCTTTCACGATTTATTTCTAAATGCGAACGGACGACCGATGTCGTGCTTTATCTACGGAATTATTGTGACGATAATACGGCCCCGTCTGTATTTTGTCATAGACACGTTGTGCATGCATAAATAGGGTATAAAGGTCTGTGAATATAATGACAATTAAATAATAAATATGGCTACATATTTTACGCATTTAGAAATTGGTTTTCGTCGTGAATTAAGACGCATAATATTAATGTAGTGTTCGCTTGCCTGCGACATGCATTAACATGCAGCATGCAACCCACCGCTGACCCTCGAATCTTTGCATGACGGCGGCCCGCTTAACGAGGTTGTGTTGGTTGTTTTAACGCTCCTTGCACCCTGGTGGATGTGACTGTCGGCTATTTCCTGAGGATGTGCCTGGTTGACATGAAACGTACGTAGAATTGACAGTTTAACAGTTAGCGGAATAAGATAATTATAAAAATAAATAACACTTGCTTAGGTGTTCGATATCTGTCAATCTTCTGGAATCAATATTCAATCATTTGGATAGAGATTCGTAGTGGAGAGGCAGATTCGAGGGTCAGCGGTGGGTTGCATGCTGCAAGTTAATGCATGTAGCAGGCAAGCGTCTACTATGGATTTCCGCGAATTAACACCTCACACAATACAATATTTAATGTAGTGTTGTTTTGAACTTGACGTGAAATTATTGTATTTATATTTATTTTATTTTTCAAAAATAATAAAATATTTATCTTGTTACTGTGGTTTACTTTTGAAGGGGAAGTATGGAAAAGCTCTATATCAGACCGTAATTGTGAACACCAACGTAATTCAAAATAGAAACCAAATTTGTTAAGAATTTTGAAATGCTGTAACCTAAGACTTATAATGAGTGTTGAAATGCATATTTTGCATAGGCATTTCAAAAGAGTGCCCGCTAATCTGAAAGGTTACGTAAAAGGAAAAGACAAAAGTTCATTCAGGAATTCGAGATACGAGATGATGAGGGAACACGTTGAGAATGCGTCAAGGTCGACGAGTTCACCATTTAACGGTAGATTAACAAGGGAATTGGCTCTATAAAAACGTAACATACACATTATAGAAATAGATTTCCTTTTTATTTTATTGACTAATTAAATTGAAATTATTTAATATTGTTCTCGGAAAACAGATTAAAATATATTCAACAGATTTATTTTGCCATAGAATGTCGTATTTAACTTTAAAAATGAAATCAGCACCACACGTCAATATTTATTACGCGTATTCAAAAGACTGGGACCATGGCAGTATTTTTTCTAAAGATCATGCCGCAAAATGTTATTTAACGCGGTTGTCGTGCATTAAAAACGCTGTTTCATAATAAAGTTCTCTATTGCAATGTGAATATCGTTGAGAGTATTTTGTTTATATTTATGTATTTGTGTTTTAAGTGTTTCGCTTTTATAAATAAAACGATTTAACCACTAAAAGGCTGTCGGTAATTACGCCCGCCAATAGACCGTTTCATTGGTAACATCGACGTCATCCAATAATAACCGATAGGCTTATGTGGTTAGCCCGAGGAGGCCCGGCGTCGTAAATAATAGGTCGCAGCTAGTTCTAGGGCAATCACATTTAGAGTGAATGGATTTCCTTCTAGCAAGACAAAGAGCAGTCCGATTCAATTTGTCAAACGTTCTCAAAAGGGGAATTGTGTCGGCCGCAAGGCCATTCCACGAAATTAGTGAACAGAAAGCGTCTGCGGCCGCGTCCTCCGCGACGAGTTTTATGTTACAGCTGTGGTTTAATCATTTTGATTTTCATGATTGGATGTAGGCGCACGTAAGGCTCAATAAGTTCTAGCAAATTTAGTATAATTGGTCTATTTGATCGATGAGCTCCCTTCCGATGAGTGAATCGTATTGACATTAATAATGCGATTCAGCTGAGAGATTTTGGATTTTTTTTTCATGTTAAAGAAGTGACTGTTTTCGGGTGACGTCACGCTTGATATAAACATATGAAATTACAGGAAAAATTGAATTTCCGAAGAGGTTACTGACGAATGTGGTTTAGAGACATCAATAACCAAAGCGTCCTAAAATTTACAATTATTTATGACGCTACAATACTTTTAAAGACAAAATGTTATTTAAGGAAAACTTTCCTTTTTAAGGATAATAAGCTGCACGATGTAGTTACTGCTGTTCAATTTGTGCACTCGTGTCCAGTTGCGGACGCACGACCGGACCGCATTATTTTCGTAATTGCCGACTTTTGAAGTCGTCCTAAGGACATCATGATCTTTTGAGCTATTCTTTTTACTTGTGTTAAATAGTTTTCCATTACATTAACATTCTTAGTAGTATATATCCGAAACATAACGTACAAAGCTATATCCCAAGGTTGGGCGTAGTGATCATCGGTACAGTTGAGACCACCACACACACTATTACGGCTCAGTTACATGAAAAAGATAGACATTAAATTTTTTTTATTATCTTTCTGCATTTTACTATTTTACAGTATTTGACCATTTTAAACTATTCTAAAATAAATTTACGCATAAGCACATACTTAATTAATTATTGAAGAGACGTCTGTTAGTGCATTCCTAATTCAAGATATTAATTTAAACGTCTCACACATTGGCCGAAACTTTAAATAGGTACACAAAGATGGCCATTATGCGTTTTTTTCTATATAGGACCAGTGCTCTGTTACGTTCTATTTACATTATTTCACGTTCACAGCGAAAGTGGAATCCTAAAGGGATTTATTTGTTTTCCTTTGTTTGTGAAGGGATAATTCTTTTATTGCTGTTCATCCCCACGGTAAGTCTCCTTGTAAGCTCAACGAGATTGCAACTTTTCAGATGTGAATACGACGAGGCCCGCCAATTCAATATTTGCTACGAGAAAAGAAACGCCCACAGCGTTCGGGGAACCGTATTTTTCTTGTAAATCTCTCAACATTATTACGGTTTTAATGTCCGTGCATTCTTTATCGATCGAGATATTTTGTTTGGACCGTCTAGAAATTATTAAGACATACGGTGCAGTAGGGTACTTATTATAGCGATTAACTCATAGAATACGTGGGTTTCTATGAATTCATCGTATTTTGTTTATTTTTTATCGATAAATAGTTACTTATCGGAAATATTAAAAATTTGCTTTTTATTAGAGCGGGTATGGCTTAATAGTAAAGAGCGTTGTATTCAAAGCACCAGGCATCGATTCGATTTTAAGACGATGTTCGAAGCAAAATAACATATATTTGATGAGTAATATCTAGCAAAATATTACTTATTTTAAAGCGCTGAAGTTGTGCTTAACTACAGGATGTGGTGTGTTTCACGTTTGAACATACATTTATAAGTGATTTAAATTCAGTTTTCTAAAAAAAAAAAGAAAAGAGCTAACGCTATTTCCATTTCTCATTGAGTATTTAGTTTAGTTCCACGTATCTCTGTTTTTTGCTGGTTTTCATAAAATAAAAAATGTTAAGCATTTTATTTTATGAATTATGTGTGTGTGTGCTAAATACATATAAAACCGTCTTAGGTAAATATAATTAACATGCTTAAAAGTGAAAAAAAAAAGAAAACAAAATTTCTTCGAAGTTCCTATGAATATTAAGATAAATATTTGGTACTCTATTAAGGCCAAAGAGAAAATAATCTGTGATTAGGTTATTTGTTGGTTTTGTGAACAATGAAACGATGTACATAGTTATTTGAAAAAAAAAAACTAGGTAATATAAAGGTTAAAAGTTTTTGCTTTATATTATACTTATTAGTTGTTAGGATTAAAAAAAAATTCTTAATAAATAATATTTAAATTTGTCAGAATGATTCCTATAAGAAAGACTAATTACGTGGAAAACTGCAGTCGATCAACTTTGTCCATAAAAGGTCTAAAAAACTTAAAGAAATTATTTTTTTATAAATCTACAGAAAACAGACAACGGATTAAGAAGAACCGAAAGAGAAACAATTTGAAGAAGGATAGTAGTGAGTGGTAAGTATTAAGATGTAAAATAATCATTGTTTTATTTTGGCTACGTATATAACAACAAAAAGAAAATTAGAAGTTGCAGTAACTTGTTAAAGCTTTTATATGCTTATGGGCACCCTACTTACTCAAGGTCAAATGATTAACTTTGAAAATAAGCTGTTAGTGCTAAAAAAGTTTTAAACGTAATCGTATTATGATTTTATTTAATTTGAACGAAAGTTGGAAGTCTTAGTTTACGTGCTATTTTGAAATTCTGAGTTTGAAGTGTGGACTTTATTTATTTCTATTTTGTTTTCAATGCGTTAGTTACATACCTTTCAAGATTCACATATTAGAATCGTGGATACTCCATCCATGATTCTAATATGTGAATCTTAACAATAACTACCCAGGTTCAGGAGCGAAATTCTAAATTCTAAGCATTTTCGGTCGTTGTCGTCAAATTACGACCGTTTCGTGTCTGTCGCTCGCAGATATGGTCACCGCAATGCATTGGCAGTCAGCAGCCTCCGACAGGCGCTGGGCCAGCGTGGATAGTTTAGATTAAAGCACCTGAATTCAAAATAGAATATTGGAAGCGAATATGCCTCAACAGCGTGTTGATAAAAAGCTGATGTAATAGCTTATTTTACTTCGTCTTAGTTTAGCGAAAACCAAAAAAAAAGTTCCTGTTACTTTGAAAAATAACGTAGACTTGTATAAGAAAAAATAAACAGTACACCGATTAAGGTACCTCGAAAATTACTTGCCTATGATTGTATATTCTCGGTATTTTTAAAGAATTTTCATTTTTATAATTTAGTTAGACCGTATAATTAATCTAGATTCGATTGAAAAGCAGTGCCTTTTAAGGCGTTTAAGTTAATAGGCAGCTGCATTTTTTGTGATGCCATACTCAAAACTTATATGTGTAAGTAAATCTTCATCATATCAATCGGAGGTCACGTAGCCGTGGTTCAGTCAGGAAAGACTTTATGTCGATAAGACAGTAAGACAAAGACCCATCCCAGGGAGGATACTGACTCCCATTACCCGTCCGAAACCCTTGATATAACACTGGTACTTCGTAGCTTATCACATGTTTGGTTTTCCGTTACTCTCAGGGTTTATATGTGGGGAATACTGAAGGTTTCAGGAACAATCGAGAAAAAATGACTATAATGGTTAAAAATGAATTTATTGTTTCTCAAAACATTTCCCGTTAGCACTAATGCACTTTTCATACGAATAAACCAATTTCTAAAACATTTATACCACTTCTTTCTGGTGACATCGGAAACATGTTTTTCATACTCTTCGACAGCCTCTTCTGGTAATGAAAATCGTTGATCGCGTAATTATTTCTTAATTTTTAAAACCAAAAAAAGTCACAAAGTGCGAAGTCGGAATTTTATGTAGGATTGCTCATTAGTTCTACGTTTTTCTACTTCAAAAAATTATTAGTCTCTGTCGCTTTGAGAACTGGCGTTATCGTGGTGTAAAATGATACGACGTTTACGGTCACTTTACATAATTCATTAATAACTTCCGGCAAACAAATGGCCGTGTACTAATCACTGTTCCAAGTACAACAATTCTCCAAAGCAACCGCAGCCACGTGTCCAGTTTTATTAAACAAAGAAGCAATCATCCGCTTAGAGTAAGTTTGCACGAGCGCCACTTTAATTGGTTTAGGTTCATCTCGATAGATCGATACGATCGATTGCTGCTTTGTATTGGAGTTGTAGCAATAAATCCATGTTTATTCACCTATAACTATATTCCACACCGAATTTGACGTCCTTCCTGGCACAGCATAGTACCAAGTGGTGCGGTCCGTTTTTTGAGACTCAGTCAAATCGTATAAGATCCACAACTCAGCTCAGCTTTTTTTATACCTAAATATTTTTGTAGTGTTGATTGTATTTCACTCATGCCTATGCGTAATGATGCTCGAATCTCATGGCAGATCATATAACTGCCCGAAACAGATCGTTGTTTTTATTGGTCATGGCGGTGGACGAACGACCATAACTAAATTCACGATACAGATTGACACGACCGCGGCTGAACTCTGCAAACCAGTTATAGATAGTCGTTTTTCATGGTGCTTCATCGCCAAAAATAGTTTAAAACCGAGCGAGACTCTGTTTAGCTGTCAAATTAGATTATAAATCGTAGAAAATCATACTCGTAAAAAAAAATTTTCACGGCTTAAATCCATAGTGATGAAGACATGCGATATTTAAAATGATGCCAATATGTAAAAAAAAAAATTGACAGTTAGATGAAACAAACTGTATTCTGCAGCTAAAGAATTCCATTTTTCAAAGTAGTAATTACTTTTTAAATATTGTTTATGTAAGTGGCCATTTCCATAAACTTATAGTGCGCGTTATATATCTTTCGATTAATGAATAGTGTCAATATTGGGTAGAACTTTGTCAACCGTGGGTCGTTAGGACTGCAGTCTCGAAGATAATATGAATTAAGTAGTTCACATTCACCTCACGTATTGGAGAAGACCTTTGCTGCAACTTTTTTTATTAGGTTTATGAATACATCAACAAAACTTTGCCAAATACCTTTTATCCTTTACCTTGTTCTCGACATTACACCACTCAAACGTATGTACATGTTTACGTTTACAAAACATGCAGATAGTTATGAGCGATCTTCATGTGCACAAGTTAAAACAGAGATATCAAGCACTTAGTACTTACGCTCATTGTTAACTTACATTCTTGATGCCTCACCAGTAGTAGCTCGAGGTCATGTGACATTTAAAATTATAATACAAATGACGATAAAACTAGAATATTAATATATATGCTTACATACAGGCACGAGAAGATATAAATATCTTATTAACACTTTTGTTGGTATAGTCCAACTTTTGGATTCTTAAGAGTTATATATTTTAAAACCTGAGGGGTGTCTAGTACGTAATCGATGAAGTAATCACCATCTAAAACACATTTATATTAAATCACACCTAAACGACTTTTTTAAGAACAATCCACCCCATAATTGTCCACGAATTTACGGGCGAATTAGGTCGGCTGTAGCGTATAAATACATTTTACTGGAACCTATGTCATTTGAGTTTTATTCAATTAGATTACAAGAGCCCGAGTTGAATAAATTCCGGGTTTGTCTTTGTAAAATGCCAGCGTCAGCATAAGCTGTGACTTATTTCTTTGCGATGCTTTAATTAAATCTTTTATTGTAATTATGATATTTCCAGATATGAAAGTACGTTCATTTTTTGTAAATATTGTCGTTGATATCATAAACGATTTAATGGTGCTATATTCTTTTCAAATATTTTTATGTATAATAACTAAAGCTATGGTATTAATATCATCATTAATAAACAAATGTAAGTCATCATTAGATTCTGTAGGGCGTCTAAGTCTAAAATGAATCTTTTTGCTACACTGCACTTTGGCTTTTCCTTAATGCCAAAGAGTAAGATAGCTAAAGCTATGATTATATTGAAATCCTAGGCAAAAAAATCGAAAGGCAGATCAAAGAAATATTGATTTGCTTTATAAAAGATCCTAGAAAGTAGGGCACATGTTAATGGGAAGAAGAGAAGAAAGACCCGAAGAATTGACACGTGTGGAGCAATGTTATAGAGGAAGAGAAAGACTCATAAAGGATCTATCGCAACAGGAAGGGAAAGCCCTGCTTAAACAAATATACAGAATAACAAATAAGACTACAATAAGCATTTGTTTGATTCTGTTAATTTGGCTTAACAAAAAGTTAACTCTATGAATTATTTTTGAAGTGAAAACTCCTTCAGGCGCGTTGGGCATTTTTTGAGATGGAAAAAAAAACCATTGAACTCGCGACACTGTTACCGTTATCATAACCGACACCTCTGTATATAAATATCTACACATATTGGCCTCGTTTACATGATGTTTCCTCGAGAGTTGAGTTCGGGTTGAAATACATTGATAATATAATTATACAAACATATATTGTTCATATACGTACAACACAGATATATATATATATGTATATTCATGTCCGAACTTTTGGTATTTTATTTGTTAATTTACATTTTAAACAATAGATTGCAATTATTTTATGTAAAATAATATGCATTATTATTATTTTTCATGTACAATAGCGCATTACATGAAAATTGTAATATATTTTTTGTCGTAGTAGTTTATAATAATGAATAAAAAAACACTTGATTTAAAAGTATTTCCCTGCACAATAAAATACTTCCTGACAATTCAAAAAATGTTTCCCGATGATTCAAAAAATACACACGTAATTGTTCATGTTTTCACTTCTGTCGGCACTCCCGGAGTGCCATTGTTTTATAACAATTCAATATGCAAACACGGGTTATACGCTATTTTGTTATAAATAAATGACAGGCGCATTGTGCAAGTAACTGTTATCAAGCAGCGATCACAAACGTTTGAAATTTTATATGTTTATGCCATTCCATTGATGGAGATATTTGATTAATCGAAACTGTTACATAAGGAACTGCATTATGGTAGTTAATTATAAATTTTAATACTGTTAGTGAAAAATCCTACTCAAACGACATCGAAATAAACGACAGAAGATCACATCTTTACGACGAAATTGATTCTTCTAATAACATTTCGCCGATTCGAAATCGATTCATTTTTTTCCCCTTCAGCTCAGAATCGTTTTTCGGACTTTGACAAAGTGTGAAAATTAAAGTCGTATTGAAAAACTGCGGGACCCTGCATTCGCGGCTGTGAGAAATGACAGGTGCAGTTTTTTTTTCACGAGTCAGGGGACGTCATTAATTTACCGGGCGGAGATTAATGAGTTGGAGTGTGACCGACGCCGCGACGACGCCCGCTATTTTTCAGTGATCAATGAATAGATTCTGCGAAGCTTAGTGACAGTCTAGTTTTCTGAAGAACGCTCTGCGAAGTAAATGAAAATATTCTTAGACTTTCATCGGAATGAATGGTGGAAATTTGTTTGATTTCTTCATTTCAATTCGTTAATCAAAGTGACAATCTTTGTGCGGAGATTGTGTGCTCGATTGTGTTAGTGTTCGTTGAAATAAGACAGATTTTATAAAAGCGGATCGGAAAAAAATTGGATTGGACGCTTTGAATTTCGATATGGCAAATAGATGCTAATTCGTCTAATTAGTTTCATTTTAATATTCGAATATCATCAACGCTCCATTGCATTTATAAGTATTAAGCTTAAGTTATATTAAATAATAATACAGTTATACTGAACTTTTCTGAGCACTGTCTAATTGTGCGAAATATTAAGAAGATAAATTGATAAAACCACCCTTGTTGTTATTGTTTACATAAAAAAATTACCAATTTAAGTCTGTTATATTCTTGACAATTTTTTAATACGGATTTCTAGTGTTGGGTTATGAAAAGTAAGCGTGTGCCTCTAATTTTATTAGTATCCATTACTATTACTTACAACTATTTTTGGCTAAAGAGCAATTATTGCAAAAATGTATGACATTAAGTAATTACAATTAATTATTGTCAATCATTTGTTGACATGAATGTATTTTGAAAGCTACTTATGTTTCTTTAATTTTACTCCAAGAAATAAATATGTACATTTTTAGTATCGGCGTGTTGACGCGTCGCTCGATATCGTCGAAGCATTGGAGTATGTCGATTTTAATATCATCGAAATCGGCGAAAATATTTAGGACACTATTGTATCGATGTCCTAATGAGATAATATTCCATTAATTGCACGCTACGTGTGTATTAAAATAGGCGAGTGATTCGACATAATAAAGACATAACAAAATGGCGATCGTCTTTGATTGCATCGAAGATTTCCGCTAAAAATGTTTTTGCATATGTAATATAGGTTAATTACTCAAGTCAAAGTCAACTAACACACTTAAATTTTCGTTACTACAAATTACTTTTCGGAGATTCTTCAAAACTGAAATTTATTTTTTTAATTAAGACTGCTATAAACACTATAACTGCTATAAACATATGAATAAACTATATTTTCTTTGAATGCCTATTTTTGTACAAAATATTATTTTAATACTTTAAAATATAGTCGTTAAATACTCATTTATTTATTTTTAAGAGATTTATAAAGAATAAAGTTTGTTATCTTGTATCTAAAGCTGTTTAATACTATTCGACAAATATTAAAAAACTATTTCAAGAATTCATTAAAATTCATTATTCACTTTCCGACTTCAATTTATGTATCATACCATTAATATTATTTTCATTTCTTACATACAATGTTTTATTACACGAAATATGGCTATATGAATATACTAATTGAGTAGATAGGATGAGCAAAACATCTTAAACACAGATTTGTATTGAGTCCATTCAAGTTCAAAACAAGACAGTACTAACTCAGTGTTATCATCGTGTAAATTAATGTACTGTTGTGTTTTTCTTTGATGAAATATACCCATTATTTAAGTTAGTTTTGTTCTGCAATGACATCAGCGACTTACTCAATAGAAACCATGTATATTTATGGTGTAATTCACAAAAAACTACTAAACCATCTAAATATAGAAAACATATTAAAAGGTGTTGCTTTACAACGAAATCCAAACAATGAAGTATAAACGTGCATATGTGCTTATGGGCATACTTTATCGCATGTGCTATGGGAAGTGTCCTGAAGCAGTGGGCAGGGATGTGGTCATTACTGTCACTGAATCCCTTCATTGTTCCACTTGAGAATACTATCATCGTCACCTTGATGGCTGAAATTCTACCATCGTATTCTTCGTGGTTGTCAATTTTCCACCGCGTACGGTAAAACTTCGAAATGAAAGATTGTTAGCGGTATTTTAGATCAAATACGATATGGGGGGTATATTCCTTTATTCATTTCCTTTCAAAATGCTTGCAATACACTAGTAATTTCCTTGGGGTTGTGGGTTTTCATGGGCGGAGGTGATCACCTTACTTTCCAGTGCTCGCGTGTTCTGTTTAAAATTTCCATTTAAGTAAAATGTTAAAAGATAACAAATGTTGTTTGAACACATAAGTAGTATATTATTATATATATGAATACATATTTGAATGTTTAAAATGCAAATCCCACAAATAAGAAAACGTCAAAAAATTACAAACATCATCAATTTGGAATAACAATATTGTTATAATATACATAATACAGGAGTTACAGAATTCTTGCACACGTAGAATAAAATAAGGCAACATGCTCATACCACGTGTTGGGTAAAAAATTGTAAATATGTGTCAAGTAGTATGAGTTTGTTTCCTAATGTTTTAATGTTTCATTGTCATGTCTTTGTACACGTTTGGTTTCTATAAATGTTCACGTGAAGAAAAATCAATTCTAATTTGATAAAGCCATAAAATGCGCTCTTTACGCTTTTTTTGTGGAATAGTTAATGTTAAATGGTATCATTCATTGCAATAGTAAATAACTATAAAATATAAATTTTATAGAAAAGTTTTAAAAGTGGTGGATGAAACGTATGAAATGATTTGATTCCATTAAGATTAAACGATGAACAATGGCAAAAATACAATGTCACGGTCGTAGATAATAATGTCAAAAGAGTCTGAGAACTTAGCGACTGTCCTTAAGCTCGATCGGACGTCAACGAATCGTTCCTTTGCAATATATAAGTTACAAAAACACCACGAAGAATATTTATTAATAAACTCGGGCGGTAGCTCACGTCTGCCGAAACGTTCGCGAAACAATGTCTAAGTGAATTAACTCGCATGGGCCGCTTTGACCTTCGAATCGCGAACAATATTAAAATTAATTACTTCGCTTGAAATCAACAACACAATGCCACCGGTTAATACTTTATAAGTTAACTGTGATTATGTTAAATTCACAAAAAAAGTCAATTTTTTAGTTTGACAGAATGCCGCCTAATTAATACAAAAGAGAAATTACTAGGTGTAGTATTACGAAATAAAAAAAAACCGACTAAGCGTGTGTCACCCGCAGTATAGGGTTTCGTAGTTTCTCATTACAATCTGCTGTTTCAGAAAGATGCTTTTGTTCAATGTTACGAACGTATTGATTGAGTTCACGGTTTAATAGTTTATGTAAGCAATTTTCAATTGGAAAAAAAAAAAAAATAATTTTTACTTCCCCAAATACATTTTATAAGTTGATCGACTATTAATACTCGTTAATTTTTAAAGCCTACTTAGCCGTGATAGTTTTCCTTTTAACCTCGTTACATATAATATACCATTGCCGTTAAATGTAAACCTTTCATTTTAGGTTTAAGGAAGGTACCGTATAGAACTTTTTTCGATGATTTTATTGTACCACTTTGTCGGCATAATTAATATGCATTTTCACGCGAAATTACAGCTTCCTAGCACTAATGGCAGTTTTAATAATCCTGACTCAAAGCATGCGCCATCTCAAGAAGTAACGTGGGAGCGAGACATGTATTATTTTCAATAGCGAAACGATATAACTGTCTTGCTCTTTTCGCTCTCAAGATGGAATGCATACTTTAAGAGTGCTTTATTAATACGGCTGTAAGAGTATCTGAACTAAGCCGTGGACAGAAAGACGCACGGATGGAGAGTCATCAGGAAACTATGAGAGTTCCTTGTTGATTACGGAACCCTAACAAGTACATTTCTATTCGCAAAAATCATTATTATTTGCTATAGCAGTCTCCATATGGACACGAATTTCAATACTTAATATATGCTACCCTTCGTCTGCGTGCACTAAGCAGTATAGTTAGTGTAGTTAGTAGTGTACTAATTATCTTCGCTTCTTTTAAACGGAATTAATTGAAATGCAATGGTTTTTAAAATTCAGTCGTAAAATTCGACCCACGCGTATTAACAAAAGAAGTTAGATGCAAGTTTGTAATAAATTCTAGAACTCGTTATGCTATAATTTACATAAAAAATATTATAATCATTAGACATAACGCGTTTTGAAATTCAGCACTGCAAATAAATATAACTTTATAAACACTGTTTGAATGTGAGCCTTATCAATTTAAGGCTACGATTCCAGTCAAGTTATTCCAATGTTCATATTTCATTTACATCTCGTATATTTTGAATAGCCAGTTGTGCCAAAATTAATTCTTCGTAATCTGTTTCGTCGTCATAATTATCTCTCAGTTCATAAAGCAAACAAAATACACAAATTAATTACGAGGCAACGGCATTGTCACCGTACCAAAGCGAACGTATTTAAATTTATGTAAACATAGATTAAAACTGTTGATAGGCTTTACAAAATCTCTACTCGACACTCATTTAACTTTTAAACTTGAAGTATTTCGAGTATCGCACAGGCCGGATAGAATGGGGGCGATTATGGAAAGAAAGAACTCCCGAGGGTCTGCAATGAATAAACTTTGAAAGCAGCCGATGTATTATAGAGGATTTAAAAGAGAAAAGACTCGAAAATATTTCCTCGTTTAACTCATTTCTTTATAAAATATTTTATTAATTTGTTTTTGTTAGTTTCAATTTACTTCCTAATAAAAAAATAAATAGAGTCCACGTATTTAGACAATGTAGTTACATTATATAAAATTACAAATAAGTTAAAAAAATTAACTTACAAACGTAATCAAACGATAACATCGGCTAATTCAAATCTATGAGAATCTATGTACCAAGTTTTTAAAATGTCCATGTCATGTTCTATGTTTCCTTAAAAAATAACGGTGCTTATGTTTTTCGAAAAAAAAAAGTTTCTTTAATTGTTTACTTTATTAATAGCTGTAAAACTACCTGCTTCTGTTTATTAATTGTTGCGTTAGCCATAAACAATAAAATAAGTTAAATAGTTAACGCTTATGGCAAATATCTCAATTATATTTGTTCAAGGTATTTTCAGATAAGTTTGTACTATGTAACGCAGAGTTTCATAACAAAAACGTAATTCATAATAGTACATTTATTAAAAGGATGTACAATTATACGAGTACGAAAGACAATGGTATTCACATGTTCACGTGACTAGAGCACTTACAGCTATGTCTGAAATAACTTATAAAGTATTTATCTTTGAACCTATACTGGTGAAATTTTTAATAAGGTAATGAACCTTTTAATCGACGGAGTCGATGTTTTTTGTATGATGTACGTTAAATAAAATGACATATAAATTATTATGGGAATGTGCTATGGAAAAATAAAATACACTGTTTTAATAACAAAAAAAAAAAGATATCACTTTATAAAGTAAAGTTGTGTCTAATGTTTGTGTAAAAATATAGTTAATATAATCTAGAAAGTTTGTAATTATACTGGATTTTAAGGTGTTGTTATGACTTGCATAATTTTTGAAACAAAATTGACAAAATGAAAAATTTTAATTGGTATATTCTAAAACAATGCGATACATTAACAATTTATAACATGATATAAGTAATTTTGATTGATTATAACATCAATGTGATTAATAAGCTTACGGCGTCTCGAGATTCTGACATCAAATTATTCCGTCAACGTTAGGGAATATTCAGTACGATAATTGAGATTATTACAATTATAACACTGTTAATATTCAATTAATCCGTATTGTATATATAATGTATAAGGTATTAGTATTTTCAAATAAACTTAATTTCTATATCTTCGTTTTTCTACACTAATATATACAAGTAAACTTTGTGACTTGTTTGTAAAAGATAATCTTAGAAACTATTTGACCGGTTTTAAAAAATCCTTTATCATTACGAAGCTATATTATTTCTAAGGCTTATAGGCTATTTTTTATTTTGAAGAGTAGCATTTGTTCCCGATTTCGCTGGCGTGTATATAATATATCATATTAAAATCAAATATCCATTTGATTAATCAGGTTAATATAAGCTCGATAATGTTCATGACCCTTCGTGTTCGTGTTAGAAGAATTTGAAAGCATTGACAAAACATACATAAGGATGCTAAATTTATCGCTAATTCCTCAGTGGCGAATTTCTTTAGTAAACAAAATTTATTTCATTTTCATCATTGATTTCAAAATATGAGTAAATTTGCATGTTCGGAAAAGTAACAGCTCACTTTCTAGTAGAATAAGATGTTACTTTACTGAAAGGTGAGATAAATCAAAAAACAATAAAAACATAAATTTTGTTCCGACCTCTTTTATTTTAAAGTATAATTTATCAACTAACACAAGTAACGATCACTAAAAATGAACCTTTCAAATATGAAAACAAATATAAAATTGTCAAATTTAAAATTAGATAATAAATAATTTAAAATCCGTGATACTATACTTTAATTATTATATGTGGATTAAACATAAACAAATGTTTTTAAAGTTTGCTTTAACGGTTTAACGGATAATGTAGACTATAAATGACAGTGGTATGCAAATTGATACAGTTGTCATATTTCTGTGCATTGGGAACTGAGCAAAATCTTACTCAGCGTATTTCTTGGATCCGGTTCAAAAAAATAATCATAACTCAAAGACATGATTTGCGATTTTAATGCGGCGGAGTCATAATACATGTCTTGTTCACATTATTGCTGTACGTTTCACTTCATTTAAATATGTCCGCTCCTCCTCCTATTTAGTTCACATATGGTTGCGAGTTAGGCGCGCCTACCAAGCAAGTGATACGAAAAATAGTATTAGTTAAGAACATTTAACAACACTGTGCATTTTTGAAAAGCATAATGACAATCCTAGTGCAAGTTAGCAATATTAAGAAGAAAATGACGTCGAGAGGGAGATTTATTTCGACGAAGGTATCAGCTACAGATCATACAAAAGGTGACCTGACACTTTTAAAAACTTAGAGACAACGACACAAGCAAAGGTTAAGTGTTGAAAATTATTCCACACATTGGATTAATTTATAGAATTATTGAGATTTTTGTTTATAAAATATACGATATGTTTTGAAACATGAAACTAGTATGGCATCGGGTGATGGCAATGTTTGTTGACGACATCCAGACATCACTGCGGGCTTCCCTTGGGTTTCGATTTTGTGATGGTCGTCGCTACAGAGCCGCTATCACTAGACTCTCTAGACTCGTTCTTGTTTAGCTTCGGCGAGATGCATTAATATTGACTTGATAGGGTAAACTTGTAGATTTAGTCGTCCGTTTACAAATACCAGTTGGTGTGACGATGCGTCTTCCCATGTCGTTCTATAAAGGTGATCAGGTATCGTTTTATGATCGCAATGAGGAGCTATTCTTTCGGAACGAGGGGTCAGTATTGGAACAGTGAACAATAGGAAAATGTTTTCATGGCTCTAAACATAGGCGATGAGAAGGACACCATAATGACTTTTGATTTGTAAGAGTTTCACTAAACTTGGTTACCTGTTTTTAGGTGATTAATACCCATGAACGTTTTCCCACTTCATTAAAAAACAAAATGGATTCAGTGCTGTAGACAGTGTAGTCATTGGATAAAATTAATTTAAAAGTTAAACTTGTTTAAGCCTTGGTACGTGAATGCCTTAGAAAAGACAGTCCAATTTTACATTCGGAATACACTGCCTTCTATAGAAGACAGTATTCTGAATGTCAAATTGCAATATTATGACTAGCATTTTTTTAAAACACTTATTACTATTTTTCGAAAGGATTGAGACTACAGATCTCCACATGGTACGATCCTTACACACATCTCTTGCTTCACAATATCCATTAGTCGATTCATGCAAACTCACCAAAATTGGGTGTTTAAAATTTGGCCCTTTTGTAATATGCCACCAATTTGGTCAGTGTGGGACTTTGCTTTTTGAATTTTATTCTCATTCATATTTTCCAGATGGCCAAAGCCTTTGTCTATTCTGGTTACTGCACTTCTTTTAAAATTAAACTTTTCTCCGTTACTATTTCTATATTAATTTTCTGAAAACATTCCATACATTCCATACATTCCATACATTCCATACAGGGCCCACATCTCCACTGCATTAATTTTGTTTTCATTTTTCTTCTTCTTTTCTTTCGCTTCTTAAGCGAAGAGACTAAAATGCCGTTATGAATAGACATACGCGTTTGTCGTGAGATACTTTTACTTTTAATAGTAGCAAGTAAGGCCTAATTCAACTCATTTTCTGCGTTTATGCTCTTTTCAATATCGTTATCACTTTTATCGCCTTTTTAAAATAAACTACCTAAGAATACAAAATCTTTCACTTGTCCAATTTTTTCCCCTCCTATAAATATATTGCACTCAGTCATTGTTTCGCTTATTTCAAACAACATGATCTTAATTTTTCTGAAATTTATTTTCATACCTCTTTTCTTAACAGAAACATTCATTTTAGTTACTATCGTCTGTAACTCATACGCTAACGGCGTAAGCATTACTTGTTCTTTTGGCATACAGGAAGCATTTGATAAGCAACTCATATTATAGTTGTAATATACTAATATTGCAATAGTATATTGCAACATTAGTATGTTGCAATAGTTAGCATATAACACTTGATAACATTTGATAACATTGCCACGTCTGTTGTCGTAAATTGTAAATAAGAATGAAAATTTAATTTATTTTTATTGTTACCTTTTAACATAGAAGCTTAAAAAAGGAAACTTTTGGGCTTTGTAAATAAATAGCTTGCGCGCGCAGCACCGCTTGCGTGGACATCAAATGAATTCTTTCATCTTGTACCTTGTACACCGATTACGCTATCTACCATTGATTCCGATCTTACTTCTTCTTTCGATTCCTATCCTGGCTCCGCTTTTAATTTCGATTCTAATCTCGGTCTAGAGTCCAGTACTGTCAAAAAAATACATAAGTTAAAAAATTGCAGTAAAACGGGATCCGTAAAAGTTATCCCTAAGTAACAGGGATAATGATATCTTTCCACTTAGGATATATACCATTATATTTTATACTTTACCTAGAATATAAACGATTACTATACAAAGTTTTGTAAAATTCTGTCCAATACTTTTTTCCGATTTTGCGAACAAATCCACAGACTAACAAATAGAAAAGACTACCAAAAACCATTGAAACGTGTTTAAATATCCTCTAGATATAAATAAAAATGATATGGACTACGACTCTGTAGATGTTAAAAAACATATTAAAAAAAAATCTTCTACAGTAGCTTTTCTCAAATATCTTTAATGTTAAGATTTTTTCTCTCTACTGCTATAAAAATAAATAATGTGTCTCTGAAAATTCAACGTAAAGGAGATTTTCATTTAATAGAAATCGAAATTAACATTATTAATTTTGTATTCAACATTAATTCAACATGAACTTAATATATAAAATTCTCTATTTAATGCGGGATGAATGAAAATTAGAGAAACCATGCTGTGATTTAATTTCATACAGTGCTATCTATTGATTTCTGTGAGAAATAGCAGTATAGTTCATGGGAAGTAGAAACATGAAACTTAAAGGAAATCACCCCAATTTTTTAAGTAAGAACCCTAAATAAATACAGGATAAGAAGTAGCTTATATTCTGTTGACTAGTCCTTTATGCGGTAAGTCCCGTCAAAATCGTTTCAACCGTTTTAGTAACTAGCCCCGATAAATAAAAAAAACACATAGACATATTTTTTTAAATTCTTCTTTGGAGTTTGGTCACGATGTAAATAACATATGAGCTCATGAAAAATATTTTTTTTGTTTCGCAATCATAAATAGACACTTTTATTATATTCACGAGTATAGATGAATTTAAATATACTGCACACTACAATAACACGTGTTCCGCTCATTATATATCGCATATAAATGCAATACATTACATTTGTCACAATCGATGTTCACGACGGTGCGGCGACGCGGCTGTGGCGCTCCTGATCGGCGCATGGCCAGGCTCCCTTAGATGGTTCGTAAGTTACGTATTTCTGTGTGCGTGAGCACAGACAAGCGTTTGTTTGGAGTTCAGTTACCGTTATTTATTTACCGTGACAAAAACTTAACAGATAATGCCTATCCTTAGTTATTTCAAATGTTTATTTAAGCCACCGTACAGGAAATAGTTGTCACACAAATAAATTTAACAAAATAAAAAAAAAAGTTAGATTTGCCTCCAAAAACTTGTTTAAATAGTTGTTTAAGCAGACTTCAAAAATAATTATTTAGTTGTTTTTGGAGACGGTTTCAGATAAAGATGAATAAGAAGCAGTTGCGCCTTCTTAGAAGGAGATCTCCTTTTGATTCAATATTTAACGTACATATTACGTTTGTAGATATTTGTTTCTTTACCTTGCTTTAGCTGGAAACGACTTCAAAAACAAATAATCATTCGTTTTTGAAGTTTATTTAAATAGGTTTTTGAAGATGGTTTTTATTTTTATTTTTGGAAACCTTTGCTTTTTTTTCTTCACATTTTTTAGTATTCAAATAGTAATAATATTATGATTAATTTAGCTATCCTATATGTGTATTAAGCGAGAAAATTGGCCAGGCATTTCCTGTATTTTTGTACGAGCAAGAGAAAAAGTAGTTCCTATCCCGAATTTGTTGTCCACTAATAATTATTCCAAAGTCTTACCATTCTTAATTGGATTGGTATTATCAAAATATTTTTTATACACACTACTTTTCTTTATAATACGAAAGTTCTACAATTCACACAGATCATATTTTTATTTACTTCCACATTAAATTGATTCATCCTATTTCTGCTGTTAACTAAACAGTTCTGGTATGTACTTGCTAAGATTACGACGTTGACATTATATAAAATTATAAATGAATGAAAGTATGTAGGTAGATTAATAAGTAATTAATTTGAATTCTGTGTATATTAGCTTGTTTATTATAATACCATTGAAAGTAGTTTTTGGTGACAAATTATCGCAGTATTATCCCCTAACTCCCAATCGTTAACGACTGTTATGTCTTTCATCATCAGCTCAGTGGCATGAGACGCCGACTGCCAGAAATAAAATCTTGAATAACTAAAAAAAGAGTTCACTCACTTTACGTGTGTTTCAACTCTTTTTACTAATATTTAAGGGTTCCCTCGATTTCCCTGGTATCTATCTCATCATTAGATCCTGACTTGGTAACTATGAGACCACCTAGGAAGTATATACTTTCAAATAAAAAAAAAAATCGGGGCTTGTCTGCAACGTCCTCACATCCGTGTCTTTTAAATGAATAAGTAACGGAAAATATTTTCTTTGAGAGAATTATATGCATAATTATTTTTGAATACTAAGAAGTTCTTCGGATTTAGTGTAGTAATAAACGTAGTACTGAAACGTGCACTTGCTACTGCTGAGTGTGCCTTTAATAATAGGTGTTCGCACATAATCGATGTATAAACAGTTCAGCGTTGATATGGAAGCGATTACATAAATCTACTTGTATAGCTTCGGTCGCCCCAGCCGCTGGTGTACTGGCGCCGTCGTTGATTTAGTCGGACGCCTTCACCTTTACGTCCCCGGCAGTCATGTAGTGTTTTATGGTTTTTCCTGGATCGTTATTGAGAAGCTCATTCGAACCGTATACAATCTCTATATTTTAGTTTGGCTTTTTGACCATTACAGGCCAATATTTAATTTTTATTCCAATTTTTTTATTTAACTCTTCTATTCTATAATTTGTTTTTGCTAATATTTCATAGACGCAATGGATAAATTTTGACGAGAGCTGACGATTCAAACTCAAATAAAGATTGTAGCTTCTCCGAGCCAAAATTTATCCTAAAAAGGAATTTTGTGACGCAGCGAAACGACATCAAAACATCTGCTTTTCTCCCTCCTCTGCGTGTGACGCTTCACAGTCTTCACTAAACGTGATGAATTCTTTGATGCTTTAGCTATCGAGTGGTGTGATTAAATTTTGGTTGCAGATGATAGATATGTAGCTGTAGCATCTAACTGTATCCCCCGATTTTGATATCATTAGTTTTCTGAATTGCCTTTCAATATGGAAGCAAATTTGAAAATATATTCATGCGAAAAAATTCGAAATCGGTCCACAATTGAGAAAATATATGTTAAACATACATAAAAAAATTAATCCGTTTTGATAAAATTTATATGGGACCACCTTAGCAATATGAATTATCTACCAAAAAAAAAATCATCAAAATCACGTCATAGTTGGCGGAGTGATCGCATAACGAACATACAAAAACATACAGTCGAATCGAGAATCGTTTCTTTGAAGTCAGTCAAAAACTGAGTGAAATAGCGATAAAATCTTCTTCACGTGGTCGTATATCGACTTAGATTTTCGATGACGTCGGCGAACAGCGTCTTATCACAGCAGAATAGCATGGAATTTCCGCCGCGGAATAAACGTGCCGCCGTCGTAATATATATAAATTAGTCAAATCGCATGTATTTAAATTATCGAAGCGGCGGGTGGCTGCGGGCGCGCGGCCGGCGCGGGCGGCGCGATCGCCCGTTTGTCGGGATTAGGATGACATTTCCATTTACGCGCGGACATCGGACGCGACGCTTATTATAAATTAAACTAAAGTCATCTAACATTTCCGTGAACGATCCGAGAATTGGAATGAAAAATAACTATTTATTTTTACGCGATAACGGTGAAGCAATCCTCCTTTATACTGAAACTAAAATTTTTATTTAAATCGTTTACTTTTAGTTATAAGTACTGATCGAAATTGGAATTAATAATTATCATATCATAACGTCGATGTTACATCATATCTTTGATCTATGGTAAGATATTTACATGTCATAGACTTTTCGCAACATTTATAGCCATGTTGTAATAGGAAGTAAAAATGTATTCGAATATGTAATGTACGATAGGAGAATACATTTGATGTCCTATGTATCTACAATAATATGCTGATACGTGTAAATTATTAGAATTAAATGAATAGGGAACAGTTCTCAAACATAGAAGATTCGCAAAACAAAATACCCAGAAATAATATAACCAGATAATGAAAATGGCGAATACGCAAAATGTTTGTGACGTAAATTATCAAAATATGTAAAAAGAGAATGATAAAGCGTGCACGTAGACACACCCAACAAAAGTTTCGATTATTTATATCAGTAGTACATAGAGTGAATATTTGACCTATTACGTAGGAAAACTTAAAAAAATGCGAAATGGTAAGAGAATCAAAAGTAAATAAAACACCGTCAAATGAAAAAAAAAAAAAATACGTAAAACGAAGAAAAATATTAACTTTGTAAAAAGTCATAATAGGCCACTAAAACATATATGTGCAGAGTCAGCTCACCGGATGTGATCATGAAATTTTAGTTTTGAAAATTTTCTAAATATAAAGAGTAGATTCTTTTTGCATCAATTTTCAAGCCGAAAACATTGTCTCCGAGTTTGAAAGAATATAATATTTTTGGATATGTATTGAGTAAATTAAACATGAACCGTGACTTTTTAAACGTTGAAACTTCATGAAAACACTAGATTTATTAAGGGTTTTTATATTTTTTTTTTTAGTTTTTTAAAGATTCATTAGATCTATAAACTCACCTTTGCCTATTTGGGTTATAGGAAGTTCTTGAAACTAGTTAACTATTTTTAATAACGCTTTAAGTTTTGGAAAATACAACATCTTTCATTATTTCTTGGTAATCGTTCAGGATAGGACTAGTATGTTATTTGCGAAACGGAAAAAAACTGTTTGGTGCCATAACAATGATAAAAAAGTTATGCATAGAAAAATCAATAGATAAATGTAAGTCAATAAAAAAAATGTATTATATAAAAAATGATAAACTAATGAAAGGAGTGAAAAATCATACAAGCTTAATAGATCTGAGAATTTTAGAAATCTATAGCATAGAAAATACCGTAGTGAGCCGATTGCCTGCAGCTGAACCAATGAATATTATAGTTAAAAGCAAATCATACAGAGCAAAATCATTTGTAGAGTGCGTAATAAAAAAAAATCCTTGTATGGTATGAAGAAATTGGTAAACTTTGATCTTGTCGATTTTGTAGTGTATATAGTTAAATTTGATCACAAAACTCATTTAATTTTCGCTCTTAACTTTCCGAGGGAACTTATTAAAAACGGATGTCTAATACTTGATCGTATTTACGCAACGATTTCGGCAGTTGCCAACAAAAATGTCCGGCCCCTTAACATCTAATATCTCGACTTGATATCGCAAGGGCGGCGTTTCCGTTAGAAAACTTAGAATAAGTTTGGAAATTCCATTAGCGCGCTCATTTATATTCAGCTCTACAAACAAGATGTCCAGGATCCCGCTCTGACGTTTGTACGTGACGCGGGCGTGACGCGGCCGTGACGCGGACACCGGCACCTTTTCATATTTTCATCTTGGCAGGAATAATTTTTATTGGTGCGAATTTCAACAGTAGCGTGTCCTGTGGCTGATTGTGTCTAATATATTGAATTTTGTTGAAAAGCGTTCATTAAATTCTAGATATAGGATAAGAATTCGTAATAGGTTTTATCAACCCATGTTGAAAGTATAAAATAGATCAGATAACGAAGAAGTGAAGAAATTTGTTAAAAAAGAAATATTATGCGTAATTAAAGAATATTTTATATTTTTACTAGTTTGGGTACATTTTACATGCCACTTTTGCGTATTGAATTGTTTGTAGAACTCAAATTGTATCATAGACTATTTAAAACACGTATATCTTAGTTGTTTTTTAAATTATTTGATCACAACATTTTCATTTTCCAAGAAGCGATAAGTCTATACTGTAAAGCAAAAAAAAAGGATGTCTCTTGTCCTTTTATTTTGTCCTAATTCGGTAAGCATTTAATTATTACGCCTACAAGTTATAAATCTCCAAACACATTTTTTTTTATTTTATACTTTAAATGAGATATAAAGACATGTAAAATATGTTTTTGTAAGATTTCAATGAACTTATGTTGTATTGACGTGAACAGTTTCATAAGTCAAATAATTTGATATTATTATTTGATTTGTTGGAAAGGTTTAAACAGGATTTATGAAAGACTAAAAATACACACATGTGTTTTGTTTTAAAACATTTATACAATATCAATCAATTATATATCAATCAAAATATTATTTAGATTAAACCAAGCAATTATCTATATATGATAAGTTTGAATCTAAATATGTATTGAAAATAGCTTAAAATAAGCAATAAATTCTTGTTTTTCATTACCTTTTTGTACTTTTAATTTAGAGTATATTATTTTGCTTCCGTTGAAAAAGCTGGAGGTAGAAATCACTTATTGAGAATACATGGAACTATATAAAGTTCTCGTGTAAATTTTGTAGGCCATCATTAGTTGCAGGTGGCCTAGGACTGTTCTTCGAGGAAGTTACGTCTTATGTTTGGAAGTACATATCAAAGAGCTGAAAATAATGAACGCGCAAGTAAGTTCAAAAGTTACACCGCTTTCTAATTTTTGAAGGTTGCAGAGCGAATACGCTTCCCAATAAGATAAAAATGAGAAAATTCACAATACATTTAGTGTGAGAAAAAAAATAAGTATGCCTTTCATTTCTTTATGTTTATAAAGAAGCAAATGTTCTTAATAGTACTTTCAGTATTTTCAAGAGTTGGATTTTTAATAGCACATTAGAGAAGTTCAAGTTTGGATTCCCATTTGCAATTGGATAGGAAATTCATAATAAATAATTGTGGTGCGGTTTTTGTGTTAAGGACTTTAGGTCAATTCGGAGCTAGAGAATAAACAAATAGAACTCAGTCGTACCTGTATTTATTTTGTTCTGAACTTGTTGTTGTGGAGATCGGATAAATAAGTTGTTAATCCTGTGACGAACGAGTTCCTCGTGTACTTAAGTAAATCCGTCACGTACCGCCCCGGATATTTAGCCTAACAAAATAACAACAATGAAAATGAGCGCCACGGTTTAAAGTGCTTGATTTAATACAATCCTTTTAATGTCTTTTATGAGTGTCGTTTTAAAGCAAACTACAATTTACTCTGAGAAAATCTCGAATAAACATTAACTCTTGCATTTAGTTTTATTTATGTCTGTGTGGTCGGTTTGCGTCATATGAAGTATAAAATACCTTTTCCCAAATACTTACTGTTTTAAAAATAGCTATTTTTGAGTTATTATTCTTTTTTTAGTGTTATTTTTTTATCTGTCTTTATTTATTACTGATTTTCTACTCGCGGTTCCATCCGGGTGTCGTAGAAAGAACTTCTTTATTATTTTTATTGAGTGATTGATCGCTCAATCACCTTCTATCAATGATATTGACTACGATTAATTATACTTGATAAAATTATTATGTTTATGATTTAAGTACCAATTTAAATTTCCGATAGATGCTTACCTAGGACATGCAGTAACTGCAGCATGCAACCCTTCGCCGACTCTCGAATACGAATTGAATACTGATTCGAAAGGATTGACAGATATCGAATACGTAAACAAGTATTGATTTTGCATTATCTTAACCGTCAATTAATTAGGTACAATTTATAGGTACGTACCATGCCATTCACGCACATCTTCAGGACAGTGCAGGAAGTCACATGAACCAGGGTGTCAGGAGTGTTAAAACTACCAATAGATGCGTTCCTGACCACCTCGTCTGACGCACAGTCATGCAGTGAGTGGTACGTTAAAGGTCATAGAAACCCCTCAATTAGCAATCATAGACAGTCACTAACAGGCATGCTTGTTCGTTGCTACAGAATAATTATTACCAAATTATTGCCTATATTGCCACAGGTAAGTGTCCAATCAAGGTGATGTGTAAATATTAAATTGGTCATTAAACATATTATCCATATCTTTATGTTTCAAATATTTTCATAAATAATTCTCAAACATATTCAAACATTCAATTTTAAACCTTTCCTACATACATGCAAAACATCAAATTACAGATTGTTACGTTATATGTAAGTTTTGTGACCGGTCTCTATCAAATGTTTGACAAAATTAGATTTGTATTCTTTATTTTTGCTATAAGCCGAAATATGTTCTTTGTACGTATTTTCGAAACAACGTCCATTCTGACCTATATAAATAGACTTGCATTCGTCGCAAGTTGATTTGTATATTCCAGATTTTTCGTTTTTATGTAGTTTATCTTTATTATTACTCAATGTTTTGAAGCTGTTGTCTGTTTCAAAAGCAATATAAAATTGTGTCTTTTTTTAATATTCCTAGAATCTTGTCCGATATCGTATCATAGTATGTTATACTCGCTACATACTTAGCTTGATGTTCTCTTTGTAAAACAGTACTTATGCAATTAGATACGGTGTATTTCCCAATAAATATCGCATAATTGATTAAAATAACGAGGTTCATTTTGGTTATATGTTTCATCATATTGTTACAAAAAAATATTTAATTATCTGTAATATAACAACAGTGACAAAATAATTGTGTTATTTTTGTGGCTAATTTAGAATATTCGTTTTGATCTGAACATATACCACATTATTTTATACAGAAGCAAAGTACAAGTATTTTAAACTACAACTCTATTTATTTTCATTACATAGAGCATTTTATTTGTCAGTATATTTTCGTACACAAGAGCTATTTTAATGTTGCTTTGAACATTTTTCTTCGAGGACCAAGGCAATGACCGAGCGAAATACATCATTTTTCATTGTCTTCCACATTTCGCACATTTGAAGCAATATTTCTTAGAATAAAATATGCGAAAAATTTTTCTTCCTATCGTATTTTATTCTTGAAATAGTATATTACATGATTGAAAATGTCTAAAGTGATAGTTTATCTGAATTAATGAAGTGGCAACAAATTAAGTAAGTATGTAATTTACAATATATTTGAGTACTTCCTTGACTATTATGTTCGATTTTCACGCTGGGTTAGATACTAGAAGGTGCTTAAGGAACAAAAAAATTTATTTGCGTGTTTTTGATGCAACGCGCCAAATACGTCATTTCCAAAAGGGATATTCAATAGTATGTCAGAGGTTCCAAAAGGAAAGAGCCACACTTCAAAGATTCATACATACGAGCGATAAAGTGTAAATTGGCAAAAAAAAATATGATTTATATCCGGTTTCATTTCGTAACTTATGAAATAAAGTTATTTTGAATTCGAATACTATTCAAATAATTCATGCCCTTCCGCGTAATTAAATGTTGTGTATTAAACCCGTTTCTCTTTAATTATTGCTGTATCTTTGTTTCAAGTGAAAAGTTACAAGATGTATTAAAGAAAAACCTGATAAGGTATACAAAGATATAAATACAGTATCACAATCAAAATCTGCTTTGTGCGAAAAATCCTTCTGGTGCTAAATGCGTCACGAGACGCTGTAATCTGGTGACCCGAGGGGGGTACCGGCTAAAGCGGACCAGGTAAAATATTTACATTTCTCCCTTTTTATATGTACATATATACCATATTCATATTTCCTCGTGATCTTTGTGATCTTTTGTGATAAATTTACTTACGATAATAAGAAAATTTGATTGTTGATGTGTTGTTACCAATATTTATGTTTTTCATCTTAAACATTCTTCATATTTTTCTTTGTTTTCGTATATATTAAGGCGAGATTTGATTTTATCCCGACGGAAAGATCAAATGGTATTAGATCTTTCGCGATGGAAAAATCTAATACCATGGTTTCTGAAGGTGTTGCTTTTGTAGGTTTATAAGAACCCTAGTTTCTTTACACGTAAAAAAACTAGAAAAAGATCCATCGAAGCCGTGATCCCTAATGGTATTGTCGTATCGTTGACAAAAAGTCTTTAGCAGCGAACGGGGCCAGCCCGAAGGATACTAACGTGCCTCAGCTCCGGGATGTTTAAATCCTGACACGACAAGTTCTAGTACAGCGCAATTAGAAGCGTAAGCGAAATAAAAATTGTGGCGCTCTCTGGAATTGTTACGACCCTGTGGCTCATTCGGCTCAGGCGCTGTGTAAACGCCATCCTCGCCCGCCCCATCCCGCAACGCCCCCCAAACGATTGCTCTGCGTGAACGCGCGCCTTTCACGATTTATAACGTGTAATAATAAAATAAAATCGTGAAGAGGTTGTTGTATTGAATCGTACACGAAGCATGGAAAAAATGATGTGAATTTATAGATAAAGTGTGGAGCTGCTCGATGACGTACGTTAAAAAGAGAATCGCTCGAGTTGCCGATGTATTATTTAGCTTCGCATCTCGATCGACACGCTCACAACTCGCTGACAGTCTAACAATAATTTGTGCACACGTCAAAGGTCATGGACAGACCGGTCCGTATGTAGTGACACATAAAAAATCTGTCCTCTAGTACGTCATAGGGCTATATTAAGTACTGGTTGATATTTAGCTATCTCATAATCAACAAACACATCCTATGCCTGAAAAGAGGATTGTAATGTGTAAAACCCTTTTTAGTGCTCACTACCTTAGGCCGTTATAATTAATGACATTATTCAAGCGCGTGCGACTGGTAGATGTAAAAAAGCTTGGAATACCTTGTAATCCCACATGTACATGCGCCTAAATTATAAATAAATAAAATTCATAAAAAATCATAATATACATATTTTTTATTTTGGCTTTACAGGTGTTACACCACCTATTAGTGCATTTAGGAAATAACTCGAATAAAACGAACAATCGCGACAATTCACGTAATACATTGCAATTCACGTAATACATTGCAGGCGTAGGCAGGTTACGCTAGCGCCGCCCACTGCCGAAAGCACATCGAGTAGGCGCCTAAGTTTCATATTAATGGCGTTTGTGTAGTGAGCGTGTAGATACAACAAAAGTGTATCTGCGTAAACGAAAATGCATACGGGTATTTAGCTTTGTGAAACAGAGCTTCTATCTTACCTGTATCGTAATTACAAAGAGTTTTTTCACCATTTTGTCATAGTTGTTTTTTTAGGGCAAGTGATTAGTTATACACTTCTAACGACAATTATTTAAAGACTGTCGTCTTATTATACAGTAATTATTTTTAGTAAATTTACAAAAAAAAAATAAATATGTCTGTGCTGGCTGAGTATTTTTGAATAAATTAAAATCTGCCTCTGTTTCTATGTCATCTTTTGAGGAAATGATTAAATTGATTGCAAAGGAAAGAGAATTTGAATTTAATTTTTTTAGTACGTTTTCAGCAATATTTCTGACACCATATTTCATATAAAATATTATGAAGTCCGAAAAATTAAAGGGTATGAAACTTTTGTAGAACAGTAAAGAACTAAATTTGATTTTAACCATAATTATTTTGAAATTCATTTGCGACCGACTTAAAAGAAAAAGCGGTATTGATAACGTTGGACAGTATTACAAGCGCGTGTTTTTGCTAGATCATGAACAATGTTTTGAACGAGTTTCCTAGTTTCTACAAAAATTAAAAAATTTGAAGTTCGTTAATCTACTTGTTTGTGAAAAATTTTCTCCTTTTCATATCAATTTTCCAGATGAATCCGTCGTATACTATAAGTCAAGTAGGGTAGGTAGTCACTGTCGATGAGTCAAGAATTCGAACAACGCTAAAAGTGATAAGTTTTTTTCTAACTCTGCATACCCTGTCTGAAATTTTTGTGCACGCGACTGATTACAACACTTAATTGAGGTGCAAAAGTCGAAACTATGTTTGATTAGCCGATACAGCCTTCGACCGAAATGTAATTTAGATGGTCAGTGTTGTCTTTGTGTGTAGTACTATGAGACTTTCAGTTGCGTACTTTAAAAACGTTATAAAGCTATGTTAAAATGTAAAGTTATGTTATACACAAAAAATATAATAAGTTTCTTTTGTTAAGATGGGTTATATTTTAAGAATTAATCTTTCTATTAATTTTCAAATTGAATAATGTATATACATTGTTCAAGTTCAAGATTGCATGAACAATTTGGATTAGAAATATATTTCATAACACATTGCATTTTTTGATAATTCCAAAATGCAAAAGGGATGGAACGTATTATAGCACGGTAAGGTTGGACAACATTGTTACGTGACAACAGCTATGTGGAGATTACTTCAAAAACAAACAACCAGGTATAGCAGTTAATAATATTCTTATCTTGCTTTCATTTTGCATTTATTTTTAAGTATTCCCTTAAATTTAAATTGTATGGTTGTCGTATATTGATACCGAAATATTCATTGATATGGATTCTTGTGAATTTTACTAAAAACACAAATATGGCAAAGGTATTGATGTATAAAAGGTGCCAAAGTGGGTGAAAATGACGTGCGGGTTGAACATACATAGAGCATGTATTCTAGAGTTTCGTAGAAATCACAGTTTTACTATTATAAGAAAAAATATCATCAAAATGAATTTTCTCTATTTAAGGTTTTAATAAGTTACTTTTTTTATGTTACTAAATACCATTATATGCAATAATATATATAGAATCGGAAATGTTACACATTTAATGGAAATAATACATTATTCTAATGAAAACATAGCTCTATATTTAATGTATTATATTATTACATATTATATATAATGTATGACAAGAATTTTTCTAATACACGTATACTGTGTTTATCGTTAATATTACATATTCGTTAGTGCTGTTTGGCATAGATGAATTAACAAAAATATCACTTTAAAACATATAAGTTGTATTATTTTTACGAAAATAAGTTGCTTTACTAAAACAAATTATTATTATTATTGTTAATTCACGTTTATTTCCCAGAAGACTAGGCAGACCGCAGCATTTCAATGATGAATTGTGACCGGTAGTATCGATCGAAACTAGAGGTGGTACAAAACGAGACGATAAATTATTTCGAAAATAAACATTTCTTTATTCTGCGCGTAGTCCACGTGAGCGGTCCATTAGGTAATTGATTTAATTAAAATTCATGAAGGAGAGGTGGTTATAATTCCAATTAGCTCAAGTCAGTAGTTTGGCGATGAGAGATTATCGCGGAGGCGGGCCGCCGGCACAGCTGCAGCTCGCTAAGTTCCACCTTTAACTAATTTAATGCAAATCCCACGTGTAACTCGACGGCTGAACTGTTGGTTCTGTAGCCGGGGTGTTTCTCTTGCATTGCAAGTACAGGCTACACGGACCGGGAGATTATTAATTTCAATTCCAGAATTAATTATTTCGATGTAGAATTTATTTAGTGTTTCGTGCAAAGTATTTATCGCCATTAATTTTTTTTTAACGTTACAACGAAAAGAGATCTCTTCTTGTAAATGCTAAATTGAGTTAACTTGTATATTTGCTTATTCTCCTTTTCACGAGATCACGGATAAACGACTTCACTGAAATTATTCATCCATGTAGCGTTTTGCGTGGAGATATAAACCTATTTATACCTTTTTAATTTCCTGTTAAGAAATTTGGAGATTTACAAGAAATCAGGAAGAGACGGTTTTCAAAATTTCCAATTTTCAATAATGATGTAAAAGTGTACTTGAGGGTTGTGGGTCTTGTGTACATATGTAAATGTGTGTATGAGTGTGTGCTTCATTAATCAACTTTATTCCCTAAAATAACTCAAATGGATACAAAAACACCATTGAATACAGTTAATTTAAACGTTGTCAAGAAAAATATTAAAAACGCGTTTTTAATTAGAAATAATAAGATAATTGAAATATTTTGTAAAATTCGAGAAGTGATTATGTTTAGTTCTACTTCTGAAAATCGAAAAACATGCTGTTGCTGACCATGCGTTCATCAAAACAATGAAGGAACTTTTGGGATTGTCCTAAAGTTTACCGTTGCCCAATTTTTTCATTCAAATTTGAAATAAATCGATTCATTAAGGTCAGATTCACAGCATTTGAAAAAGTTTCACTTCACGTAAAGTACAGAGAATTTTCTTTTATTTAAAAATGATCATAATAACCATATATTATCTTTCTTATCTTATAAACTATCAAAATTTTTAGTAGAACTATGAAACTGGATAAAATAGATTAAAATATTCGTCGAACAGTTTCTTATAGATAAATGCTTGTAGTAATTTATTGAAGACGTTACAAGTTATGGGACGTCTATCAAGATAAGATTAAGAACAATAAAGAGGCAAGTGAACACAAACAATCTTTGAAGTATAGATATTTAATGCTGTGCCGAAATCTAAGAATATTGAGAAAGTAGACAATTTACTCACAATACCACTTCAGACTTCATGTCGATTTATAAATTGATAAAATAAAATACGAAAGCATCTCGTGTACTCCCATTTTAACATGATAATTCTTTTTCTTTGCCACTTCAAAGGATTTCGCTAAGCGATGTATTTATATATTCAGCCGGGACGGACGGAGTTTCGCGTTATGATGTATTGTAGGTGTCTCCCTTATCAGCCCGTTGCGAATGTCATAAAAACGCCAACGTAGCAGAATCCACGGCCCCGCGGGAGGCCGGAGGGATTCCCTGTTGCCTCCCTCGAGATTTTGATATTTTGCGTAAACTGGGACGATTGAAATTAATAAGTACTCCGCTGAACAGAAGTCGTTCGTGAGAGTTAATAAAATCGTATGGGCGCGGCGTGTTTGCGATTTGCGCGAAATGCGTATACGGGGAACGTCGCTCATTTGAACTTAAGTACATTTAACTGAAAAGTCGACTCGCTGTGTTTAACGAATATACGCGTTCATTGTTAACTGAGCCTTTTTTATAATCTTAAGCCAAGTCGTGTTTACTCTGTGCGTAATTGCTAAGACGCTTACTTAAAGTAACTAATGATGCTTGAGTTTAATGTGACTTATGATTGTTCATTAAATACTTTGCATTTTTTAGTTTGTTTTATAATTAAGTTGTAAGATGCAATATGAATGGCATACTGCATGCACTCAGTTGGTACTGTAATTTTCGTAGAATCATGCATATTAAATAATAATTAATGCCTGGAAAATTATTAGTCTATATACGTACTGAAAAACATGTATAGCCGTATTGAGAAAATATTTTAATAACTTACTAGAAGAAAATATAAACTTTGTGTAAAACATTTTTATACTCATTTTATTGTTTTTTTTTATAGCAAACACCATATAATAAAACAGTACACATTCATTTCAAAATTGTGAGGCATATACTCACCATAGACTATAATGGATTGTAAAAGATAATGTGCAGATCGATGAGTAGTTGCTACCACATTATAAGTGATTTTGCTTGAATTGTGATAAAACGCACTAAAAATTTTGACGACAGCGTCGGCGGCACAAATACATAATAAACTTTAAGAACTTCATAATACGTTTTATATTGAATGATGAGTTTGAATGATATTTTAGGGTAATAATATTTCAGTTCATTTTTTTTAGAAAATTTTACAAACATAAGTCATATTTATCAGCACTATATGGAAACATTAAATTCAATATTAATATACTACTTTTAAGGGGTTTTTATTGTTCTCTTATTTCGCGCCGGACGTCACATCTATCTATGAGTGCGGTTAACCGCAGAAGTTTCTACGGGGAGGCGGAAAACTTCCCATTCGAAGATATAAATAAGTAATATTCCACACACAAAATCACGTCCTCACGTTCGGGGCCTCTGAATAGATTTTTTTTCCAAAGTAACGATGATTTCAGTTACCGCATTTGTGAAAATTGGCCCAGCCCCTCTATTCGTGTCCCGGTATTGCGTGTTATTTGATGCGATTGGATAATATTCGCAACATATTTCGTGAAAATCTGTGTATTCAATGAAATGAGTAAATTCGTGGAAACCTAATTCGATGGGCGGCGTTCCGATCAGATGCTTTGTTGTCGGCCCGTTCGGTCGGTACGTAACGATATTAAACAATGCTCCCCGCCGTCTAGCATTGATGTAACACTGCCCATTGTAGATATACGGTATTCCAGACATCTTGTTTATTGGGTTGAGCGTATTTCTTTTCTGTACCTTTTTATAAGATTTATAAAATGTATTCAATTATATAGAATGCCCTATTACACCACACTCTGTAATTAGTACTTGGTACAGAAAAAAAATAATAAAATTTGTCTAGGCGGTAGACAGGTATTGGCTTGCGTCGATACCCTTCTTCTTTTATTTCTAATAAATAAAAGTGATGGAAAATATGCAAATGTTAATTTTAGATGGTTTAAAATGGACATTTGCGTATTTTACATCGCTTTAAGGTTTTTTTAAACATATAATAAATTTATAGATCATTTTTTTTATATATAAAATAAAATACTGCTAATATTATAAATGTGAAAGTTTGTATGTTTGGATGTTTGTTGCTCAATCACGCTTTATCGTTTGAACACAATGATCTGGCACTTTAGAGTAATATAGCTTATACATCAGAAGAACCTATAGGCTGTGATTTATAAAGATACAAACTTTTTCTCGCGGTCTCGCATGCGTTTTCCTAGAACGGATTCGTTACTTGTGCCGATTGGTTTTTGGTTACAACATTGTTCAAGAGAGCATCAAGACCAACATCGGTCCAGGTATGGAATTGGGAGCAGAATCAGATAAGACTAACGCTATCGATCGATATGAAAGAATTTGTCGTACCATATGGCGGAGCTGAGCATGAATTATGTATATTTTGAACAGAACCGAATCTAGATCGGGTTCAGAATCGAAATCCAAAGAGGAGCCAGGACTAAAATCGTAAGATTATAATGCTTATAAATGAAAAAAGAAACGGAACCCTAAACGGAAAAAAAGTAGCGATTCGATAATACATCTATTATTTTATAGAATAAAGTGCTTCTAATTGATTCTTTCTGGTTCTATCAGACATATTAATCCTTACTGGTTCTCATTCCATCAGACACATTATTACATCACGGTAGGGTATCTGTTCAAATACAAGCACGATAACGTAACTTATGACGTTTTTCGTTCTTGTCTGGCAAAATGTTATGAAGCTCCCCCATATTTGTCAATAGAAATGAGAAATCGTAGATACGTCCTTGTGCGAGCGCACGAGGTCACATTCACAATTTTTTTGTTAAAGTTACTTTCGCAGAGTCGGAAGTGCTTTTTGGCTAAGTGTACATTATTTATTTATGTCTTTCCATATTGGAATGGGTAAATTGATCTTAATAACGTTGACTAAAAGAAAAAAACAAATAAGGATAATAAACGTCAGACTTGAACCTAACATTTCTTTGTATAGAAGTTCAATGTTTCAATATACATAATTCGAAGAAAATTAAGTGAACTAAATTTTTTAAGCAGAGGAAGGTCCGTGTATCGCTTGAATATTACTACTCTGTAATAAAATATACTTATAAAGTAGTTTTAATATAGTTATACTTGCATAACAATAAAGTACAGCTAAAATGTTTACATACTTTCTTTCAGTGTAGCGTCCATTAGAAATATCAATAATTCTTTAAAATTTATTGGTCAAGAGCTTTAGCGAGTAACGAATTTTGTCGGTACTCGAATGATAATATTACAAACATTTCTGAATTATTCATCTTTCTCCTTTCATGTAATACTCCGTTGAATGGCTTTTATAATAATTTACCTTTTAATAACGTCTTTGATTTACCACCCTTTGGTTATTCAAAGAAGTTATTAAAAGAGAAATTATCCAATCGGATGGGTTCGATACATCACCGAATCGACGAATTGACCGACACCAAATCACCGGCTTCGTGCATCAAAGAGTACGTAAAATCGTAGATCCCAAAAGTTACTGCCTTGGTGACGACGGCCAGTAACATCCCCAAGCTGCACTAGGCCAGCGTGGAAGGCTAAAAGATCAAGCTCCCGCATCTGATCTAACAGTGTCGGAGGGATACGTGGCTGCCACAGATTTACTTTATATTTGATAAAAATCCTTAAGTCAGGCATTGCTAGTGGCGTATATCTCATAAAGCCGATTAGACCCTGACCCCAAGGCAGTGGGAAATTAGGGGCGGCAAATCGTGGCAAATTTATGAACTAACGCTGGTACTAGATGTACTAGGGCAGCGAGACATCAAATATTTCACATTCCACTTTTTATTACTATCGAGGCTACTGTATATGGGCAGGAGTCCTGTTCAACTCCTTTTGTCTACACACCGACTGTCAACTTTCTACTATCTTATTTTTAGCTAGCTCGGCTTTTAGTTTTAAATTTAAAATAATATATCGAATGCAAATAGAACTCACATTCGAGGGACCGGGCACGGAGGCCGAATGCCTCACATGCCACCTACACCTAATCCAGTTACTACATCATACACTAACATCCGCCTGCGTGAACAGAATGAATTACTTGTATTATGTATCGATCGATTACGATAATTAATCACGATCGCTACTTATTCGCTACCCCGTTATCGATTCCGATCCTAGCACTATTCTCGATGCCAATTCTGATTCCGATTTCTATCCCGGTCCCGCTTTCAATTATGACTTGTTGATATTCTGATTCCACTCACGATCTTAATTCTAATTTTCGTCCCATGATGGATTACAAAAGATTGTGATCCATCAAGTTCTGCGTAGTGAAAAACTTCTTTGTGTGAAACTTATGTAAGCAACTACATGAAAAGACATTAATATGACTAGAAAAGAAATAAAAAAAAATAATGATTGATTTTTAATGACCATCATATGTGTGTATGGAAATAACATAGATTTTATCAGTTTGCTAATCAGTGGTTCCGATTGTGTACTAATTTTCATTATGATCGATAAAACCGTTCTTAAGTTATGAAAGAAAATACAGATAGGCATGTAATAGCGTATTGTTTGCTCTTATTATATACCGGTTTACATTAAGATCGGTGTAATCTTTTTTAATTATAAAAGAACATTCGTACATACAGACTGACAATAACTTATTATTTTCACAATCACATGTTCTGACTGAACACCAATTTTCATCACGATGGGTGTAACGATTCTTAAGTTATAAAATAACATGCAGTTTGCGTAATTACATATCCTGACTATACATTGATTTTTATCATAACTGTTTTTAAGTTATTAAAGGCCATACTGACAGACAGAGATACAAACAGACCTATATACAAAGAGTATTCTATTATTTGTGCAGTAATGTGTTTTGACTGCACACCAATTTTCATCAAGATTTGTCAAACCTTTCTTAAGTTATAAAAAAAACCATACAGACAGACAGACAAACATACATACAATAACCTATTATGAGCGCAATCACTTGTAATTGGTATTCTGTAAGAATACAGTATACCATTTTTGATCACGATCAGTCAAACCAACGATTCGAAAAGGAGATACAGACAGACAAACAGACACATAAATTTTAAAATTGTTAGAATTAAAGGTTACAAAACGAATATGTATCACATTAAAAAAAAATGTACAGACAGACGCTATATATATAATGTGTGTTTGTGTGTGTGCGTGCGTGCGAGTGCGTGTGTCTATTCTATACTACTATATAAATAGATATTAATGACCTAGAGAAGAAAGTTAAAAAAATAGATTTTAAATCTATTGCCAATTTTACTGGTCCGAAAAAGTCTAACCTCTAAAGGAAGCATTTTAATAACTAATAGTAGGGCTCTCAATGTGATTTTTGCATCAAAATTATTTAAATAATGTATTAATCTAATTTTAAGCTACAGACGTCATTATCCACGGGAGAGTGACAAGGATCAGGACGTAGTAACTCCGGTAATGAGGATTTCATACGCAGTTTCCTGAAACTTTGATAACTAAGTGGTATCGCTTCGCGAGGCAAGTTTAACAATAGCTTTGAAGATGAGGTTTCGAGCATAGCGCATGAGTTTGGCCGTATAATGAAAGTGCGGTCAGTTGTACCGACCGGTACCGACTCTGCGCAAACTTGTGCGCATTTAGTTATCGGGTTCAGATTGTTATAAAAACATTGATATAGGGTTGTTTATGAATGTCCAGGATGTATATATTGATTTTGTTTTAAAACTAATAAAAATGTACTATTATTGTTAAATTATTTCACAACTAAAATTTGGATTATTAATTACAAATAAAATTCAATTTATTTGTTGACCTTGTATAAAATCAATTGTTAACGTCTTCTGAACATTTTTAAACATAGCTAAGAAGATAAGTAAATACAATTATGCAGTACCTATAGTGATAGAAATAATTTTTAAAATATTATTATGTAATGAATAACAATTTCGTCCTACTTCATTTAAAAACAATTTAGTTTTTCAACAGTTATTATTTAAGGAATAGAATAGAATAAGGAAATAACTTAATCAGTGAAAAAAAAAAATGAAGTTATACCACTCTACCCTTTGATATTTAGTAATATCATATAATATGACAGTCCGGTCGTTGCATTTTAAATATAGCATTTTCACTAACTTTTTTCAACTCTTAATTTTTTACCGAGAATAATCTATTTTCTATAGGATTATTCACACCGACATGAACGAGTTATAATTGTACAATAATATTACTTTGTTAAAGATGTAGTTATTTATAATGAATAAATACAAAGAATTTAATAAGCGTATTAGTAACAGTACAGTAGTAACAGGCTTATTGCTATTATTTAGTGTAAATTAATATATTGTATGATATGTTGTTGATAGAAATATAATATGTGTATGACAGATTTAAGTGGATATTTTTGTGTATCATTTACTAAACGGTTGGTTTGTTTTTGTTCGTAACTGATTAAGTGTGAATAACTGACTGATTCTATAAAATAATGTTGATAGTTACTGGTAGATTTAAAATAATGCTTCCTTGCAATTATCAATTAATGCTTATAGGAGTTAAGTATTAACTAATATGTCAATATTTGACTCATATAAGTCATAAACCACTTTCGTAACATGTAAAACTTCCTCTATAGATGCAGTCCATGTCAATAAAAACAGTATCACAAAATTGTTTAGCGGTTTTTTAACTTGTTTCGTCGACTGGGTTACGCAGATCTTCTTAATACTAATGTTGACTTTAAAAAGATTTCCAAATAGGCAAATGATATATTAGTTCGACGCAAGGCATATGTTAATAAATATGCCGAAAGGAACGGAATAATCAGAGCACGAAGGCGCGCAGGTACGGAACAGTGGGCGTGAACACGCACTCTCTGTCACCACGACGAATTTTATGCAAATAATGTGGTGAATAACTTACTCTTCAGACGGCTCGGCCGGATTAACGGGCGTATTTGTATTCCACCCCAGTTCGGTAGTGCCGCTATAAGTACAGAAATTTCAGTTGTTATGATGTAGGTATATTAATTTTCGTGAACGTTATAATATTTTCTCTGAGTAGAGGTATATGTTTAACATGGGGACATTCATGACTCGACTACATTCATGAAATTGAATATTGATTCCAGATATCGAACACCTAAGCAAGTGTTATTTATTTTATAATTATCTTATTCCGCTAACTGTTAAACTGTCAATTCTACTTACGTTTCATGCTAACCAGGCACATCCTCAGGAAATTGCCGACAGTCACATCCACCAGGGTGCAAGGAACGTTAAAACAACCACACAATCTGAAAAGGGGCTGCTGTCATGCAAGACAGCGGCCCGCTTAACGACATAATTATGATATAATAACGAGATAATTATAAAAATAAATAACACTTGCTTAGGTGTTCGATATCTGTCAATCCTCTGGAATCAATATTCAATCATTTAGATAGAGATTCGTAGTGGGAGAGATGAGTAGGCGGTGGGCATGCGTGTTAATGCATGTTGCAGGCAAGCGTCTATTATGGATTTCCGCGAATTAACACCTCACACAATACAATATTGTATTTAGGTATGTTATTTAACTTATTGTACTGTTTTCCCTTTTCACAATTACAAGACAAGCTGTCGCATTAGATAGGGATCAATATTTTTCCTCTGGTTTGTCGCCTTTTCCTCGAACAAGATCAGTTGGTCGTAATCGTCTCTGTTTGACTTTTGGTTCAGTGTTCACGGCACGCGTGTTTGTTTTCAAGCCGTATTTATTTTTTGTACACTTTATTTCTCTATTTGATCTGCATTCTTTGGCCGAGCTCGCAGATATGTCTGACGGCGTGCCTGTTCCATGCGCCGTGCTGTGTAGTCAGTCAGTTTGTCAATTTTGTGTATATTTTTTTAATGATTTTAGTGTTGAATGGCGCAAAGATTTCCCCACTCTAATCAGTTTATAAGGAAGTTTGTATTTCTTGACTCGTAACCGTGAAAGACAAGTAGTAGTCTCATGGTGAATATTATTGGGTTGAACATTCGTTAATCTCACAATATTACTCCGTCTAAAAAATGCATCCAAAATTCTACCGTCTTATTACTAGAGACGAGGTATGTTGTCTTGTTTAATAGAAACTAAATGTCCAACTGGAATAGGTTTCACCTTAACTATTAATTTGCGCTGTTGGTGTATAGTCTAAAATTATTCACAGAATTAAATGTCTCCTAAATCTTTTACAGGATTTGCTGTAACAGTTGAAACAGAGACAACCGCGAAATATGAATATCGTTATATACGTACTCCAGAATCGCTTAATACGTTTAGTTAATGAGAACATTACTATTAACTTATACGATCCACGATAGTTAAAATAGTTTAAAAGAGAACTTTACTGCTTGGAATTTATTACTAATTAGATCAAAAAATGAAGAGCTCCTGAAAGGTAAGTTTCTCTTTGTCGATTATCCACCGTCAATGGGTTTGAGGAGACTTTACTGCTGTTTTGAAGAACTCACTTGGGGATGAAAATAGATCAAATATCCTTTAAGCCTTATTGTGACAATTTACAACCATTCATAAATTAGTTATTCTGTAAGTACACTCGACGACTACTAATGACGACTTATCAATAGAAATCTGGTAATCACCGATCGTTTTGAGACCTGATCGGTCAGTTGGCTGGTCAATTGTAAAGAATAGCCAGTGTGAGGGTGACCATTGTGGAGTCCAAAAGAATGGATGGTTTTTGAAGTATCCTCCGTCGATTTAAATGTTGAAATTAGCGAGAGACATGTGCGCTATCTCTTTATACTTCGACGTGATTTCAATATATTTATACCATGAATCTCTTGTTGGGGGCATGTTTTGCCAGAAAGAATTGCGTTTTAGCTATCACCATAATGTCCACAAGCGGTGACAGATCTTGGGAAAATGGCTATCGCACCGTGAATCGCATAGATTTAAATGTAGTAGTTATAGATGTATACGTGTACTTACATTTGTGAATCACCGAAATTTCCACCTAGAGTAACTAAACACCATGTTAAAACATGAAATCGATAGAGATGAAAGTTCGATTTTGTTTGCTGTATTTTTATTAACTTAAAAAAAAAAAGTAAAGCAATCCACCTCAAGTTTTTCATACAGAGTGACCGATTTTTCAACCAAAATATAGACTCTGTAAAAGCAATACTTTGTCAAATTGCTTATATTCTTATTAAACATAGCAAATATTGATTAGGTATTCATTGTTATTGGAGCGTTGTTTGCAATATAGTAAGTACCTCTTACGACGTTTGGATTCCATGTACCTCCAGTCCGAAAATATTTAGTTAGCCAATCGACATGAAGGACCTATTACACGTTCATTAATTTCAAGAATCGCTTTTACTTACTTTTTCCACATGGTAAAATCTTTTCAAATTACCTTTTTATACCTCAGTTATTACATATTTTAAACTACAATATTTAGGAACATTTTCGCATTTAACTTTCGAGAACGTTTTATAAATACAGCCTAGGGATAGTATTGTCTCTGCATTTTACGTTCTTGTTTCTTCTGTCATTCTCAATTTCCTAACTTTTCCTAACATTACATCAGTGTATGAAGCAAAAACTCTGTCGTGTTTAAGAAATCGTATTTATATCGTAACATTTTTACTATCTTATGCGCAAAGCTCCAGTTATTATTATTATAAATTATATTTACTAACATCATATTTATTCTTCTTTCGATATCTTCAATACGTTTGTTTTCGGTCGTAAACATAATCTAAATTAACATGTTCTTTCATTTTATAATCAATATTAGGCACATTGAACAGAATTGTTGGTATATAAACGTAATTTACATTAAGCAGATTTTCCACAGTGCTAAGTATGTATTTCACAAAACACCAGCTACGAGTTCTAGGGCGTAATTTTAGTTACAATTGAATTAGAGGACGGCTTACCTAAAGCTGCTATTTCAATTGACATAACAATAACCATTTGGGCGTACGGTTATATGTCAACGTGGCTCTCAAATAAACAGGGACGAAATGACAAGAAGTAATATCCTTTGTAGAGAACAGCTTAGGAATAGAAACTCCGAGAATTATTGTTTTTTTTGGAACTCGTTACTGTTCTATCTTTTGCGTCGAAACATTGAGTTGAAAATGAAATGTTCAGAAATAAAAGTATGCAGTTTTTTCATTTATGTCGAATGTACTAAAAGTGGGTTTCTAAAGTAACTTGAATTGAAACGTCTGGTATCATTTTGCAAATTACTTTGATAGCGATCACATTTTGGGCATTTGATTCGAAACGTTGCTAATCCATACTGATAATATATGTTACAAATGCGAAATTAATTCTATTGACCTTTTACATTTTCACGATTAAACCACACCATTGATTATAATTAAATTTGGTATGGGCGTAGCATGAACCCTGAGAAATTCACAAGTAACTTTTTATTCTTCTATGTTTATGGTTTGTCTGTCTATCTGTGTACTATTACATGTTAGAAATTGAAGTCTCCCTCGGTATCTATCTGTCTGTGAATAATCAGAAACTACTTCAAAGATTTTCATTTCATTTTCATTAATAGTTATTCTGATTCATTATAAATATTAATATGTGTTAACCTTAAGATATTTAGAGCAAATTGAATGAACTATAATTATGTTTGCCAATCAAGTCGGGGAATAATAGGTTTTTTGAACACATACTAATAGCTTACTTGCATTGAACGAGTAAGTGGTACGTTATTACACATTAGTCGAAACAGTTTCAGGCTGTACAAAGTACATTATGCACTACATCGGCGCGTTCAAAATACAATGAATAAACGAGTAAGTGCTCAAAATACCCTATAATCAGATTTTTCTAATGCGTTAAAAAAAAGCATAAACACACATACGTCATTTTACACCTTTAAGAGCGCGAATTTTTCGTAGTCGAGTTTTAGTTCTTAAACTTATTTTTTATTTAAGTTATTTTGAGTCTTTATTTTCTAAGGAAGTGTGTGTAGGTTATACATCTTATTTATAAAATTTACTAATTAAAGCCCTTTAATTTGATACCGAAAACGCTATTATAAACAAAATAATACTTCTTGACTTTATGCTTTCTAGGAAGCGCCACATTGAGTTCAGTGCAACATCACATTGTTTAAAACCAGTGGACAATAAAGTCGTTTCTAACGATATCGCACTAGTTAAATTATGATAATTAGTTTCGAAGTTATGAGGGAACAGATGAATATACATACATATATCGTACACACAAATATACACACAGGTTAAAAAATAACTCTTCTTTTGGTTTCTCCGTAGTAGAGTATAAAGTCAAAATATAATTTAAAATCTAATATGATTAAATATCTATCAGATTTAAGTACAATAGCTTTGCTTGAAATTTTATTGGAAGGAAGTTATTTACCATACGTTATCGTATCGCACGTATCAAACGTCACACTCTGCACACTTGGGGAACTGGTTTTGCAGCAGTCAGGTAATTAAACGAGTCCAAACTCGAGGGGCTAAGTCAGTTCGTTACAGAGTTTCTTTAGACACCTTCTGACTCCACCATGGGCACCAATTAGAACTAAAATACTTGTAAAGACAAATTAAACGAGCCCAAATTCAATGGGACTACGTCGTTTTGTTACAGTGCTTTTAGCAGAGAAGTTTAATTCTAAACATATTTATTGAATAACTTTAAAACTGTGATTTAATATATAAAAGTTATATTCTAAATTCAATATCAACTCTTCGATTTGACATGTTACGCATTATAATTCTAAAACCTGTTATTTTTCGTGATTATAATATTTGGAGTATTTGTTATATTCCTAATCAATCGATTAAATATGTAGCTTATGTCACCCAGATCATAATAATGAATCGATTGACACTACATTAAACACAATCAGAAGAGTAGGCGTTACGGTGGAACACAAGTAAACATACATGCATAGACTGTTAAATCATAACCCTTCATTTTGACTTTGCCGTAGTCGGATAATAAAAATGTTTTGTAAAAAAAATATAAATTGTCAGCTACAAGGATTTTCGGCATGTATTTTTGTTTTATTTGATAATAATATGGCAAGTGTGACCCTGTTTTCCTTATGTTGATTTTAATCAACTGTAAATCAATTGTAAAACGTCTCTAGCGTCAAACTCGAGTGTGTAAACGTAAATATATAAATATCGCTATCATCGATTTTGTATTCAACAAAAAACTTGACACTACAGGTATTTAATATATACCTAATGTAAGACCAAAATTCGGAAGCGTCGAGTAAATAAAGAGATAGGCCGAGGAATAAAGCGTCCGTCTATAGATCAAGGGACATACAAATCAAGATAGCAATTACTTATTTGCCGGAATAAGCAAGTTCATATTTCGCGTTGACCTCCGATGCTCACGCGCTCTCCGGGCGGCCATCTGTCATCATTAATCACGGGTAGCACGGCGACCCAGAAACAAGGGCGCACTCCGGTTAAGGTGTAACTTCTTATTAGACAACAATATACAACAAAAACGTAGAGATGACACCGTTTCACGTGTTTCATCTTAAGGTACGGATGAAATAGAAGATCTTTTTTTTTCTGTCTCAGTGCGTCTAAGTGCGCATTACGTCGGATGGAGTTCTAGAAAAATCGACCGCGCCGGGCTTTATTTACGAGAAACTAGGAGTTTCTCTATTTTTCAGGCTAGTTAAAATTAAGGTCACTAAAAAGAAGTAGTGTTCCGAATTTTATGAGACTTAATGTAATGGCCTCCACGATACGACTTTGTGAAAACTTTATTATTCGGACCCTCGCTGATTTAAGTCTTACAATATTTTTATTTAAGGCTAAGAGATTTGAGCGTTAAACTCTCCACAATTGCCCTAATTGGATTATGAATGGCAATATATACATCGGTGGTTAAAATTCGAATCCATGTCTTACTAATTTTGAATATTTGGAACATAAATAATATTTAAGATGATAATTACAAGAAATAAAACTTTCAATGAAAAAAAGCTGTGACTACATAATATTATTATCTGTAAGTGTTTGAACAAAAAAATATGAAATGTCGAACAATAACCTAAATGTTATTAGCAGTTTAAAAAAAAGAAACATTTACACAAGTTATTATATATCAAAGTTGGAAAGTTTTTAATATTACAAACTTATTTTATTATAATGTTTAGGTGGGCAAACGAACTTGCGAGCTACCACAGAGTAAGTAATTACCGCTCCCCATTATAATTTGCAACTCTAGAGGAGTCACTAGTACGCTGCCGACCTTTTAAGGAGAAATGGAATATCCGGAGGAGGAGGGAATGGACCACCTGAAGTTTGAGAAAGAAATAGGATATCTGATGGGGGGAGGAGTTTACCACGGATAATATTAACTATAGTAACATTAAAAGTCTTGCAAATTTGTTTTGTCTAAAAACTCATTGAGACGACAAATTAGTTTTCTATGTGCAAAAAACTAGATAAACTTTTAAAATCAGAGTAATTTTCTCCACATATCAAAGCAGTGTCTGAAATAGAAGTTGTCTAATTTTTAATCATGTGTTTTTGAAGGATAAAAGTATTTAATCTTATCTTTCTGTTTTTTTTTACTGAAATTTTGTTATAAGTATACAATAAAATATTTCACTAATTATTAATAACGAAAAAAGAGATATCAGGTATGATAGAAATAAATAAAAATATAAAAACAAAATATAGAAATTCTTTAAAAACACAAAATAAACGCTAGATATGAGTAATTAGGAATTCTATTCATTGACAAATGTTTTAAAGTTTAGTAACCAATTGTTAGAATTATTTCTACCTGAAAATAAAAATATTAGAAATTCGTATTGTTTAATTTGTGCATTAAGACGGTGTAGGGTCTTGATGAAAATTCGTACAATTTATGTAATCGTGCCAGCTAGCATTTTCAGAAGCATGTTTATGACAATAGTTAAAATACCCATGGTTAACATATGTTTTGTAATTTTGTTATTTACAACTTAATTTCGACGTTATTTTGGATATAAATATTTAAATGAACATTGTTAGTAGATTTCATGAAAATCTAACTATTGTATTTGTCCTAGTGAGGCAACTTTGGAAAAATTTTGCTGTTTTCCGACTTAACTCGACGAGCTGACTCAGAAAATACATAAAGTTTATACATTTATACATACATGTATATATATATATATATATATATACGATATAACGTGGAGCTTGTCAGCACGATAGCGTCTACAATTCTTTAGAGATCTTAATGAAACTCAACATACATGTTCTATAGACGAGTATAAAGGTCGAGTTCACATTTGAGTCAAACTGGTTAACTAGATTAGAAAAAACCGCATTATAATTTTGGAAATTCGAAAATTACATATTTCATATGAATTAAATATTGAAATAAAATGAAGTCTACTTCCATTTTTGCTTCTGAATGGCCTTTTTTAATTTTTATCTTTCTCTTTTTCGAGAAACAGTCAGGTTTGTTACAGCTAAATTAGAAACAATTCACTCACACACCGCTACTTATGAAATAGCTTAATTCTAAATAAATCTTCTAACCTTTTTTTTATTTTGCGCTCTTTTTTATTATCTTCTCCTGTTTTGTTTTTTGTCTTTTTCTGTACAATAATATTTTGATCTGCAATCATATTTTTTTTTAAATTAATAGCATAAATATAATTTTAATAAATAACAAATAAATGTTACTCCTTAACTGCTATTTTATAATTGAACAGATTCCAACCAAAATTATTGAATTAATGTAATTTTCATCATTTTCAGTTTATCTTTTTCCAAGACTTTTTAATTTAAACCTTTTTAAGAACGTCGTAAAAGTACATTAAATATTACAGATTTTAATTAAAGCTATTTTAATCCTAAATGAACAGACATTAAGAGAGTTAGATAAAAATCATAAAAATATTAATTGCTTTTTCATAATAATGTTATAAACTTTTGACAGTAGATATAATACAATCTCATACATATATGTTATTAAATCTTTGTTTAATATGCCTGCCTCTTATGCTTTCTGTTTAATTTTATATTTTCTTTATCATATGTATGAGATATTTTCCAGAGAGTTAAAAGGATATTAATTCATGTCATGAAAGTTCATTACAAAACAAATTACGAAGTGGAACCCATGCCGGGTACCGCGCACCGAGTTCAGTAGAATCCGGGAATTAACAAGTCAGTTAAACTTAAAAACGAGATTATCTTTAAAGTATTTGAAGCGAGAAAATTGTTATTCAAATTCGCCCCTCATCCGTCGGCGTCTCAATTTTATATGTGAAAGTTGAACATTTTTATTTTTCTAAGAACGCTACACATTTATGTAGAAATTATACTTCACATGAAGGCTTAAATATACAGGTACGAGGATAATTAATTTACTGTGTCAGTGTTTCATACGTGAAATTATTTACAGAGTACCTCTAGGGTCTTTGTGTGACACACCTTATTTGCAGCACAGTCATTATCACACAGACTGTGGCTAAATATGTTAAATCATGCTAAAATGAAAATGAGCTATGAGCTATTATACATTATTTCAAGCGGATAGTTTGAAAATGACAGTAATTTAATATATATATTTTTATGAACATGCATTATTTAAACATAAGCTACGACAATATAAAGTTTAAAAAAAAATTATAATCTACATATAATTTTGAACGTAGAGTAATTTTAAAGACACGTAATAACTTCAAAAGTTATACCGAATTTATTAAAAAAATTACAAATCCCTGTATGACAATTGAGGATTTAAGGATGACAATTGAGGATGAGGATTGCTGATTTTTTTTATCCACTAACAGGTTCGCGACGGTCTAGCCACGTGACCACTATGAAACTATCCCTAAGCTCAATAAGAATGGCCTGTGTGACGCGATATTATAATATGCGATGGCATAAATAATGTTTATTGAACGAAATTTGATACGTTTGACATTGAACGAATCCGGAACGTTCAGTAAACAGCGTTGTTTTGTCGATAGATCTGGAAAAAGTGAAGGATACGATTTTGTCTTGCTTTGAGGGGCGTGATGGAAATCCGTTTTGCTTGTTTGTGTTTGATTTGCGTGGGATTAGAAGTTGGGAAAGGCGAAATACAGAGAATTACCCTTATATGTTAAATATATTTATTGAATATTAGTTTATATAGACAAACCTGATCTATCGACGAAGAGATTATACTTCGTAATTGTATGTTCACAGTAGTTATACTTTCATGTAATAACTCTAGCATGTAATTTTTGTTTCCTGACTACTTCGTAATTTACATAATTTGTACTGATTTGTAAATTTCGTTATGGCCAGAACAGCTTTCGCGATACTTCCGTTTACTTACTAGAGTTGAAAAAGTTCAACTTTCTTAAAATTTAAAATTGAAATGCTTGATCCATAAAATTTAATATAGATCCTTTAGCTTAAATTACTACAATATTGGCACCATATTTTCCAATAACTGTCATTACGTAATAATGCGCATGTGATCAATTAAAAACTGATTCAGCAAAACAATTTTTTTTTGTAATATTTTGAAATTTGAAGTAGCTCACGTGTACATAAGACTTCTATTTGCAGCTCTTTAAATACTTTCTTTGCTAATACCTCATTTATAGAAAACAATATTCGTCTTCATAATCGCATTATCCAACTTTCCTGGCCGTATGCTTCCTTTCTTTTTATTTTAAATTTCGAATTTGGACCTTATTCTTCTCTTCTATAATACTATAATATAATAAAGTAATGCGATTTCGCTACTGCAATGATATAATATTAGACATTTCTAATAATACCTACAATTATTGTCGTATTCAGTAAGGCTGTCTATATTAAGGAAACACATACAAATTCCATTACTGGTAATGAACGATGATCTATAATTATTAGCGTCAGAGCTACGCGAGTGTGTTGCGTCAAGTAGCGTAACACATTGGCCGCGGGGGAATCGACTACCTCGAGCGAATCGGCCAACTAATCCGATCGGCCAAGTTTTACGTTAACGCAGCGAGTTAAAGTAAGGCTCGCAAGTGGCGACGTCTCGTGTGAAGTAAATAAAGGAAGTTTGTTAGCGACAAATCGGAAATTGTATCCGCAACTATTTGGGCTACCAACTTTGGTAATATCCTCCGCTAGCTCAACGGCGTTGGCCTTAACACACATCAGCTTTAGCCAGCAATGGACAGACGGTCGATGAATACTTTATTGGCTTCAGAACAAAATCAATTGGTTTTCTTTGACTTATTCATTGTCTCAAGTCCTTTATGATATCTATTGATAAATTATTCCCGTAATGAATACAAAAGATACGGAAATAGGACAAAGAGTTGACTTCTTAAAATATAAGACAATCTAATAAAAAATAAAGCGGTACAGTTATCATCAAATTATTATATGTATGTATAATTACCTATGTGGTACTAAAATCAAACAGTCTATTAAAAATCAAATTAGATTACGTTCAAAGTTCTGACTACTTTTGAATTTTGTTTTAGTAATATCGGTATTTAAAAACATTTTTAACATTTTCGGTGAAAAATTGTACTTAGGTAAAGTAACAACTTAATAACTTTCAAATTTAGTTTCAACCATGTTTTTCTGGAAGAAAGCGATTACAAAAATGTTTTTTTAAACGTAGCTTTATAGCGCCATCTCGTAGAAATTTGCGCTAATAACATGGTCGCTTTGCTATTATATAACCGCCTCAGTAACAGTAGGCTTGTTGTATCATTCTCAACAACAGATGACGTTTACGCCATTTCACCTCATTTAAAATCATAGTTGGTCTCCCATACGGAAAAGTCAACTGACAGATGCGGGGGAGGGCGGGAAATGGACGAGAGACGTCGTACAGGCTTGTTAGCCGGCGCATCGGAGGTACTTTGCTCACGCACGGACGAGTAAAAAAAAACGGAAAACGCGGGCCGGTGCGGGATCAACTCTGTTTTATATAGAAAACATATTTGCGGGAGTGAAAACAATAAAACATAAAATAGTGGTACTAGACGATCGCGGCCCGGGGCGCCTGGACACCTGAGTCGCAGCGTGGACGAAGTCTAGGTGTACTGACTCAAGCCTGTAAAGTGACATGAGAGCAAGTGATAGATAAATTTTGCATATTATGTAATGTATATATTTGTGGGAGTGAAAACAATAAAACATAAAATAGTGGCACTGGATGATCGCGGTCCGGGGCGCCCGGACACCTAAGACGCAGCGTGGGCGAATCCCAAGTAAGCCCCCAAACTGGCTCAGGGCCGTAAATTGACATGAGAACAAGTAACAGGTAAATATTGCATTTTATGTAATCCATATATATGTTATGTACCTAAATACTTATTACTGGATATGAACATAAGAAATTCTTTCTGTAAGAACTTATCATATATGTATCCACGGCAAACTCATAAGATGTTGAGTAAAGCTCGATTGCCCAGGTACTTTATCCGACTAGAATATACTGCAATGTAATGGATTTGACTGAGTGACTGGTCTATTTGAATGTGACGGAAAATACATTTTTAAGATGTACAATGTGTGAAGTCCGACTTTGTTAATGGAAGTGTCCGAGTTCTAAATACTTAGGGCATAGATGTATAAAAAAGAGAAGATGCAAAATCGCTTAGTATTTCAACGCCCAAAAATGGCTCAATGTGTACATAATGTCTCTGTGTCACATTTTATGATACCATTTTGCCAAAGAAAAAAAAGGGAAAGAACATTATTTATCATCTTACATTGTAACCGAAATGTCATAACACAAGGTTTGTTTTAAATGCATAAAGAACAAGTAACGATCATTTTGTTATTGGAAGACAATAAGTCCTATTTTTTACAATTTGCACGTGCTGTTCTAGTATGAGACATTAGGGGAATGGTTTAATATTGTTTTAAATCTTTGTTATTATTTTTTGGTTGAATGAATGAAAATAAACATAGTATATTTTTTTTCGTATTAAAGATTAATTAATGTAGTAATCACGCTTAATGTAGTAAAGTGATAACGAAATCGAAAACGATAACGACAATGAAAACAAAAACGATAATGAAAACGGTAACGAAAACGATAACGAAAACGAAAACGAAAACGATAACGACAATGAAAACAAAAACGATAATGAAAACGGTAACAAAAACGATAACGAAAACGAAAACGAAAACGATAACGATAATGAAAACGATAACGAGAACGAGAACAATAACGAAAGCCATAATGATAATTTACATGTGCTGTTCTAAAAGAAGACATCAGTGGAGTGGTTTAATATTATTTTAAAGGTTTATTATGTTATGGTTGAATATATAAACAGAATGACAGCGTATTTTTCTTCATAATAAAGCTTAATTTAATTATCGCCTATGATTAAAATTAATATGAAACTTTAATTTACCTAACAAAATATCTTTATCTAACATAATAAGATGATGATTCATTAAACGTTAATATATTTTTGATGAATATAATATTTATATAATAATTTGCTAAAGAACAAATTCAAATATTATAAACAAGTTTTTGTGTCATTGTGAAAGATGGTTAACATTATGTTTCAAAAATTATTTTCATCCTTATTTTATCTGTACAACTTAATTGAAATCCATAAAAAAACTGTGCACTTATAAGGCGGTGACTCACGGACAGATGAACGAACTGACGATAATAATAAAACCCGGCACTAATACGTAAATGTCTATCAATAGTTGTTCAAACATAACCATTTACAAATGTAAAATACCTATAAGCAGATGGTTTGGACTTTAATTATATTTTAGAAACAAAACTCATTATACGACGGAAAAAACATAAAAATAAGTCGCCTATTTTCTAGAAGAGACCTTTAATTGGTATGACATTAGTATACATTTCACTGATATTCATTAATTGTGAAATATCGTCGGCCTCAGATTTGACCTTTAATATTTCACCTATTCGAATTGCATGTGATTTTTTAATGTGTCTGTTGTTTACTTTTTCATCGCACATTCGCTGTATAGATTGCTTTAGTCATTTGTAATTTTTAGATGATTAAGCAATTTTAATTTATTTTATACCCTAGTTATTCATACTGATATTATCTTTCATATAACAATGTTTTCTTTGATCCCTACACGTGCACATCTCTTTCATCGACATTCTGTATTTACTACTACTAATAATAAATAATGATAACAATAACAATAACGATAATGCCTAGTAGTAACGAAGAATAATATTTATTTTCCTCTCGAACAAATATTGGAATTATTGTTGTAGGTGTACTCAGTGCCTGTATTAGGCCGACCCTGTATTACAGGTCTCCAAAATCCCAGATAAATATATTTTTTCATTTCGTTAACTCTCTAACGTACAATAGGTATATCTTTCATGCGCCCATGCTTATAATTCTTTCGAACATAATTTATTTTGTGTTGTTTGTGTTATGTCACGTTACAAATCGTATTCTTGAAAGAAAATTGTATTTCGTATATATGTACTGCCTTCCATCGGTGTAAAAATTGACGATCGCACGTACACGTACAGGTACTGTGTAGAAAATATTTGACGAGCGACTCTTGCACGCTTAAGCGGCATTCATCTATTTGTGGTTTCAGCTATTGGATAACTCCTGCTGGTCATAAGTCACCTCCTTAGATGCCCAAAACGCACGGCCTTGGACCACCTGTAACCAATGTTTCGCGAAAGGTCGCGAGATATCGCTGGTAAAGGTAATCAGGTCTTCGAGCCACCTACAGGGAGGCCGTCCCATGCTGCGTCGTCCAAATCCTGGTCGTAACTTAAGAACTTTTCTTCCCCTGCGGTTATCGGTTATATGAAGGATGTGGTTTGTTCATTGTTGTTTCAACTTACTGATTCTGTGAGCAATGTCGGTCTTTCTGAATCTTCCACGGATTTTATCATTTCGTTTTATCTTGCCATAGCTACACCCATACTCCCTAAAATATAATGAATATGTTAAATAGTCCATATTGACGTCACACATTCCCGTCTGATATATGTGTTTAGATATCAGAACCGTCAAAGTATATCTCGTTTATACTAACGTAAGTACTAATTGTACCTATTTCAAATCTCATTATATTAATTAGGCTACCCTACGAAAATGCGAAATGGTTCAATGTTGTATTACAGTGATGATGGTCAATCGTATTTTTCGAATTAACAGTGGCGTTACATAAACTAGATTTTTCAATACCCATGTTTAACAAAAAACGAAACTTCATCATCTTCCTTTGCGTGTTTAAATTGTTTGCAACTTCTCTCCATATACCTCTCATTCCCGGAAAAAACACCCGAAAACCTCTTGTAATTTCCGTGTTTGCTTCTATTAAACAGAAATTATTATATTACCAACTGTGTTCAAAATTACATACCGAGTTCCTCCGATCCCAGTTTGTAAGCACGGTCTAGTATTGTTTAATATCAAACATAGCGTGGCCGCGCTCGTTCGGTTCGCCGGCTCTAAAGCGTTAATAATCACACTCCAACCAACTGTAATACAATTAGACGCGTTACATCACGGTTCGAACGTTCCTCGTGAGATATACACAGCGATATTAGTTTCAATACCGATTCATGGTTTGATGTTTGTATCGATTTATCATTGAATCGGAAACGGCTAGCCTGAATGCAGTTTTAGTGAAAGATCCGAACAGGGGTCATTCGCAAATTTCACAGAATAGCGGTTTTCGGTCTATCTTTCCTATATATTTTTTTTTTAATGGAATTTCTAATGACTGTAACGCGTAATATCAAAATTATTGTAATCGATACTTTTTTAAGATTATTATGAATAGGACATGTGTCGTTCTTAGGCGTTTTAAGTAATAGCTAAATGGAACATAAATACATGAAAGGGATAAAAAACGATGCTTTTTTTTGGTTATAATACATCTCATTTTATACTGTGTTTTTACATTTATATAGTCATCAATAATCAGACAGTATATAATAAGTTTAAACAAATCAATATTAACTAAATTACATCATTATGTTACAATTTATTTTGACAAAATACATACCTTCTTTTTGCAGTCTATCTAAAGGCATTAATAAAATTAAATAATAGGAGCTACAACTACAAAAAAATATTACTAAAACAATAACAATAATGGATATTATACTATTATTAATTGATAATGATCTGGGATAACAATTAGAAAATCGAAAACGATTTTAATTTTCAGAAGTTTCGTGATCAAAGCGTTTACAATATTACTTTTAACGCTGTGTAACGCTATACATCAACTTTTCTAATTCAACTACAAAATACAATAAACCTTATTTCGCCCGACAAAGGATTTATATTTTCTAAAAATTTCTTAAGTTTTTGAAGTTAATCAGAAAAAAAATTGTATTATACAATTAAAATATTTTTCAAGGGAAGAACGAGCTTTTGAGTCGATGATTAGAAATTTAACTATTTTTTTTCTCTGTTCCTTGAAGGTGGCTTTCAAAACTTTTTATTATATTTTGTGTGATCTTGTATTTTTATATCGTCATTGGAATAGGGGTAATTTTTTGACGTCACACCTTCAAGGTGTTATGTAAAGGCCTACCTGAAACTTGTTCTGAAAAAAATGTTACTACTCAGTCATCAAGTTAGGCGTAGACAAAATATATCTATTGTAGGCTTGCAGAGAAAGGCGACTTCAATAACAAAATATTAAAATATTCGTGAATATTATTATTTGTAAACACAAAAAAGTCAGATCCTTTTTATGCATTACTATAGCGACTTTTGCATATGAAGGGAAACATTTATACAAAAAAAGTTAATAAAGGTTTTTATTCGAAATTAAATAGGCTATATAGTTTTTTATTTACGTTAGCATTGTAATAACTGTTTATTTCGCAAAGATGAATCGATTGATTTTCCGAGGAAAAGTTGAGAGATTCAGTACGGAATTTGTGCCGAAATCGGCCAATCTCACACAGTAACTACTCCCTGTAGTCGTATCCACCATTTGAAGAACAAAATGAAAAGAATGGGGTAAGTCACAAGGAAATCAATTTGACTCGCGTTCAAAAACATTCAATATTCAGTTGATACCGTTCTGAGCTGCTTTGTTGCACTTGCTAAGAAATGAAATATGATATACATACACATGTCGAAGTGTCTAATGGTCCGAATCAAAATGTGTTTGAGCCCTTAAGTTGCGAACAAATTCGAACGATCGGCATATATCAGGGTGTGATCTGTTAAAGTTATAATCTAGTTATATAGGTAATGAATAGAGGTGGTCCAGATCACTGTAGGCGCGCAATATAATATGGGAATTTTAAAAAGGATCGTTCTTAGTGTTAGGATTTCCATATATTTCGATGTTATATTTGTATTATATTATTATATGTATTATAGCATTAAAAGCGTTTTTTAGATCGCTTCAGTATAATATCTGTTTTGTAAAAGTACGATAGGGGCTCAGTAACCCGCATTATGAAGATTGAGGAATGAAAATCGTATCAAAAGATATATTATATTTATTACCATTGTCAAAAAATGGTACCAAAACGGCTACAATACAACAAAAAAAAAAATAATAAAAGTGTTAGTAATTAATTTAACATAAAAAAAACACAAATTTTCGCTTTTTTCGAAGAATATCAAATTTCTCGAACAGAAAAAGGTATTAAAATTTCGACTTTCTGGAGTATTCAATTATTTTTCATTTGAATATATAATTATAAATCTGTGGATAATTAATGAAGCTTTTGTGAAGGGGCGTGCAGAAAGACAGGGTATGCGTAGCTAAAAACTCTTGCCAGTTTTACCATTGTTTCGGCTGGTGGCCTATCGACGGTGGCTACCTACTCTGCTCGACTCTCACTGTACAACAGTGCAAAACAGGCGCTTGTAACACTGTTGAACATTATCAACTCCTGTCTACTACTCTAGTCGACAAGTTCAAAAGCGTGGTAATTCTGGATAAAGGTCCTTAAAAATATGTGCGATAGTTTATTGGATTCGGAATGACGTATAGAAAAATGTATTCAAAGGATTTTGCTGAACGACAAAAATTGCAAAAGTTATTAACAAATTAAGTTGAAAAAAAAAGTTATTTCGTTTTTTTGCTGTCACTCAAAAACCATTAATATTTAAGAAATTTGAAAAAAAAGGATTCATAAAGAGGAGAAAATTTCCAAGAGAAAAGTTCTAACTCTCGGGACTCTACCTCCATTATTTATAATTTTAATTTAGTGCTGAAAATAGGGCCCCGCGCGGCCGATACGGCATGGCCGCGCTACCGTTCAACAGAGTTTATTACATAAAATAGTTTTTTTATAGGATTAAATATCAATATTGAAATTTGAAAAAAAATATGGTATTTTCAGAATACATTAAAGAATAAAGTCCCGTTGGAAAAATTTTTTTTGTTCATTTGTCAAAAAGTTATACAATTGTTAACTAAATAGTTTTTCGTGGGTTTTAATTTGTACAAAAGACGGTATAAAAGTTTAATTTAATTGGGCTATAAATTTTTGGCTTCTTAGAGCTCTTCTATAAGTTAAGTATACATATAATGTATATTTAACAAGACCACGTTATAAGAGCATCTTAGATTTGTTTATTTTGTTTATCATTATTTTTTTAAGCTAACTAAAAATGAAAACCCTTAAAAATGTTGTTAAAAATTTATTTTAATCAAATGTTGAGTGATGACTATTTTTTCACTTCATAAAAGCATTATCAAACGGGGAAAAAATTTTTTTTATAGCATTTGTTAATAAATTGCTTATGAACAAATAGAGTAGTAGCATATTTTGAAAAAAGATTTTTTTCCGTTTTGTTGTTATGGAAAAATAATGATTTAAAAAAAATTTTTTTTTCAAAAATTTTTAATTGCTTAAAAACGTTTATTTCATATTTTATTGCTTAAACAATTAGTTAAGAAATTATTACTTTTTCAAAAATCATAATTGCTATTTCTCAGTAGAGTAACTAAAAAAAAAAAATTTATAAATAATTTAATTGTTTATTAACTTGGCAATGTGTTATAAACAAATTCAGATGACCGTTATATTTTATTTCGAAAACTCAAAAAATTACAAGAACAACCATGTATAACGAAATGGAAAAAAATTTTTTTGATAAACAAAAAAAAATTTTTGATAAACAAATTTTTTAAGCCATTAATTTTTATATATCAATAGATTTTCTTTAGAATTATTAAAATACATTTTTATTTTGATGTGTAATATCTACATGCGCGTTGGACTGGGATAAAACAAAAACGTCTCAAAATTCAGGAGAAGTTTGGTTTTGGGCTACGCTAAGCGTAGTGCGTAGGTAGAGGACTAACGCGTTTGTATGAGGCAATACGAAGCGTCTCACACTTCGGAGACGCTTAGTCTTGATCTACGCTGTGTGCGTCTGATCGTGTATTTTCTCCTGTGATGAAGCTTTTTCAACAAACAGTGATTTCTATTTCAGAAATTTCGTCATTGCTTACGAAGTATCCAAAATGAGTGATAGTGAATATTACATCCAAAATGTACGTTTCATATTTTAGCAATCATCGACTAATTGCAACTTTCATAGAATCAAAGGATAGTCTAAGAGAAACAAACTCTAGCACTACTGTAAGAGAGTTAGTGATGAAATGTAATATTAAATGTGGTTAATGAAAATTCTTCTTAACATTTGCAATAACTACCATCGTCATTTTATTCCAATTCAGTACATAAAAATTTTGATGTTTCACATCTACCGGGTGTTCCCTGATGCACTCATTTGATTTTTTATTAAATTGGAAAAAAAAAAATTATGTAATTACGTATACTTTGCTGATAAATATTGTTTTGGTACTTATTTTTCTTTTCATTCATTTCAAGTGGAACACGGAAGATCTGTGACGTTTTTAATAATATAATATATCCCTGGTCCAATCATAAAGCAGTGATGTTTTTTTTATTCTACATGTGTTAGTCTACAGTTATCGAGAAACTTCGGGTGATTTTCAGGTTCTTCTTAAATTAGTATAGAAGTACGAATATATATTTTGATCATATGATTAACGTGTTTTCCCCGGTACCGTTTCTGTCGGGATGCCGGTTGAAGTAATACGTCGTATACACGTAACGGCGTAATTGTTCGTCGGTTCAATCGCACATATTCCGGGGAAGGCTTTGTGGAACGAGTCCGTTTCGTTCATTCGACGCCGCCGCCATAAGATAAGCCCTAACTCAATTCTGATTATGCAAACGAGGCTTAATTCGGCTCGGTAAAGGTCTTCGCAGTCAAACGCCGCCGAGGGCCGCGGCGCGGGGGGCGGCGGGGCGCTTTATTCGAGTACACCGCCCAATCACTCCTTGCGAGAGATTAGATTTTCCCTCATTTGAAGAAAAAACGTGACGGGCAATCTGAATCAATAAAGGGCTCGTTAATACGAGTCGACGCGCCGACGTTCGTTATCTCGCTCGTGATGCGTTCCCGGATTCGCTATGAACCCTTCAAGAGTTTACAGCGCGCCCTCCGCGGCCCTCCGGGTCGAGGGCCAACAAAGGAGCGTAGATAAAGCGATCGAGATACGCACATCAATTTTCGGTTTAGTGTCTTCGTGGCGCCGCTCTTAAATTATTTTGTTCGCGAGTCGAGAGGGCCGTAAAAAATATTCCATTCGGAAATGGTGGAAAAGATACTCATTTTTAGAATTTTTATTGAGCGTTATTCTACCGAATAATATTTCCCGCGGTTCTTCATCAATTTAATTATGTATATTCTTATTTTAATTCAAATAAAGCAGCCGCCATATACATATAACAAAACGATAGGGATAGAAAATCTGCAACCCTAAAGATATTTGAGACAAACTATTCTGAAGGGTATTGAAAACGTTGACAGAATACATTTCGATGGTTTTTAGAATTCTTGTTTGTCTATTGTTGTTCGCGAACTTCGCTAAAACTACTGGATAGAATTTGACGAAGTTTGGTATAGGAGTATTTTATATTCTGGAGTAGCAAGTGGAAATCTATAAATTATGTCAACCCTTCTGGGTAGTAGGGGTAAGTTTACATTATTATTGTTAATTTATAGGATAATTTTTATTCTGCCTTATGTTCTTTTTTTTCATTATATATATTTTTAAGAACTGATTGCAGATGGTACTAGCTGTATTCCGTATATATTCCGTATATGTTCTGTTACCATGGAATTGGTATTTAAATAGAAGTGTACTGAGAGCATGACCGGGATCCAGATCATGGTGGACACAGAGTCATCAGTCAATAGAATAGATGGAGAAATTCATTCTAAGTCCATGCGTGCGGAGTTGCGTGCAAAAGCTAGGTTTCTTTAAATATATAACGACTTCTGATATTCACAGTAATATTCTTTGATTTTTTTTTATTAAAATTCTGGAAAAATGTGTAATTACTATTCAGCAATGTCTCTGTGTCTCAAAAAGAATGTACAGAGAAGTTGGTTATTAGTGATTTTTAGTCATGAAGACAAGTATATAATATGAATGAAACTATATAATAAAACGCTGACTTAGTACAATAAAACAAATTCTTTCTTGACACATGTCAGGAAAGATTTTTATTTAATTGCTATTTTTTTTGCTTTTCATTTACGAAAATTATGTGTGTGTGCTTGCGTGCGTGTATGTAAATTTTGAACGGATCAAAGGATTTTGATCACATTTGTGGCATTTGAATGCATTTAAGTTAATTTTAATAATTTGATTTGGATGGTCGAGTACATTTTGGGTAAAAAGTTAATTAATTAGATTCTCCAACTTCGTATGCCATAAACTCTGTCAAAATGTATCAATTTGAGAAAAGAGATAGAGTTCGAGAAAATTTTTCACAAACATGTTTGTTTTAAATAATTTCCTAACTAGGGTTTAAGGAATTCAAAATAGTTTTAAGCACCTTAGATTTTATAAATATTTCAGTTCGATCTATTAACCAGATTTACAGTAACAAATATTGAAATAGCTACAAATAATCATTTGAAAAAATAACATCGGTATGTCATAAAATTAATAAATAACAATTCGTTTTGACTAAATTACTTTACTTTGTCTCTTACAAATTCAAATGTTTTTCTTAGCATCAAGCAAAGCCCATATTAACAATGATATTTTGTAAAATACACTTTTTTATGATAATTGATTTGTGATATGATTTACATGATTAGATTTATTATGATATGATTAATGATAATACCAACAAAATGTTTTCGTCTTAATATTAAGAAACAATTGTATTATTTTTACACAAGACTATTTTATTATTAAGGATGTTTTGTTATTTAAAGAACTTTTTGTAATATTTATCGGTAGACGGCACTAATAAAAAGAAGTTTATGACATACCATAAATGTGCCTACGATTAGACTTAGACAAATTCAAGAGGCTCCACACTAACATTTCATTCTTTTAAAAGGTAATTTAAGAATAGTGTTATCGTGAACGTTGTTAAAATTTTTATATTATAATTATAATGCAAACTAGTTACTTAAGCGATTAAACTTTCCATTTTGAAAAATTTGTGATTTAATTTATTATACTTTTCTCATAATGACCACCTGAGCTTTAATTAATACTAGTATTGGACGAGAAACTCTTGATTTTTTATATATTTGTTATAGCTATTCAATCATTTGCCGGCGAAAGATAAAATTGGTTATCACACATTTATCGTACAACAATCACATCTTACGCTAGATACAATATAATATAATTATTGTGTACTTTTCGCAAGCGGCGAGTGTAGTCGCGGAGAAAACCAGTGCATAATAAAAACAGGACCGGTTATTTCTTCACTATGGATGTGACAAATGGGCTGTTTATCCTCAGCGATTCACAAATAATGAAGGAGTTAACTGAGGGTCGTGTTGACTGGGACAATATTATGCTAGCCCATCTTCTGGCTGTAAGTATTGCTTTTATCGTCCGGTTATTTTCCAAATATTAGTTCCCCTGGACGGTCGAAGTGTGTTTTCATAAAAGCCACTTCGCTTTCGTTCTCGTGTCCTTCCGTTTCCGCGCCTACGACGTAGAAATATTTATGAAGTTGACAATTAACGTAACGACTAAAACATATTCGACGATCTGTGATGAAAGTGAAATTTACAAAATGCATAAACAGATTCTACAGTTTTTTTTTTTTGTAACAACTTAAAGACGAAAACAACTACGTAAAAAATAGGTCCGTAATGAAAATGGAATATGTCCGTAATGTAATGAAAATGAAACAAATCCTAATCTTATAAACTGAAAGTCTAGCCCGCTTATCCAAGTCGATCCTATTTTAAATTGGGAAGTGTTATTTTTTTTAGTTTGATCTTCTATTATAAACTTCTAAGATCGTAAGAGCACCAGTACGAATACTAGAAAAAATATTTGTTGAGGGAATTTTTCAAGTGTGGTTTAATATAAAGAAAATACTACACTTCGAGAAGTAAAGTTGTGTTCAAATTCTCAGTTCTTTCAGCGGCGACTGCAGCATTTTTTCGATACTTAGACAGTTATAAAATTGCGTTTTAATTTTATTTAGCCATTTTTGTTTTTTTTTTTATAATAATAATGAAATCCTGTAAAACATGTTTATTACACGATACGAAAATTGACGCCCCTACAATATTATACCCCATTTTTTTGATTTTTTTGAGCGAAACGAAAGCTGTTGTATGCTGGACTGTTTTCATCGTCAGACCTCGCTTAATGCAGATGTTGTTCAATGTTTACAATGAGATTGCACGTGCCCTGTACAACGGCCACAAAGACATCTTTACGGTTTTTTTTACGACGTAATACTGAAATATAAAAAAAATTATACATTACACTTAACAATAAATAAATTACGTTGGTAAATATTATTTACTTCTTAATTAAAGTTATTGTTTAATTGTGTAATTGATAATAATTAACTAATTTGTAGTTATTTGTATTATCAATATTATGGACGTCTTTAGTCATATATATTCACTAGAATTATGTAAAATTGTTACCTAATGATAGTTATATGAAGTGTGTTGTCTCAAAAAACTTAAAATTATATCAAGTAAATATAAGATTTTTTTTTAAATTTATTATAAATAATTGTTAAACAATAAACGTTTCATGCAAATCTTTATGAATAATTTTTAATTTTATTTGTTTAAATAATATTTAAAAAATAAAAAGGTAACCGATAATGTTTTGTGAAGTGTTTTTCACCCCATTGCATTGGCACATTCCTCTATAGCCTTTTTAAGACTTGAACTTACAACATTGCCCTAGTTTGGATTGAGAAATATAACGTATTAATCTGTCAAATTAATAAAAACTGACGAAGAGTATGTCGGACCACGCTCATTGTAGGGTTCCAAAGTCGATATTGTAAAGAAATGTTCTATAGATGAAAAAACTACGTTGTTACACTTTTTCCATATTTCCCGCACAAAATAGTTATAAACACTTTAGTTGCCTTTAACTAGGAAACAGGTATGTCGACTATTACTATTAAACTAATGTAAACTAAATTGCATCAGCAATAGAGCGTATCTTCATGGCACTTACCTTCTTTTGTAGTTTTTCCTCAATAATTCAAAAACATTATATTCGACCATGTTTAAAATAATTTTCGTTGAAAGCATTTATTAAGCGTCTTCGTTATATTTTTTGGATATGCGGCTTACAAAGTAGAGGGACACACACACACGATTTCTGCAATTTTTGAAGCGATTACTTCAGAAATTATTCACGCAATTAGAAGAATTGCATAAAAATCTTAAAATGTTTTAAAAGAACTGTCGAATACGTGCCACTCGTTGATGTTTATTATAAAAAAAAATTCTGCTTCTGTTACACGTATGGAGTGTTGTTTAGAAATATTTATTTATGCTATTTAACCACCAAACTAAATAACGGCTTATACAAGACGACTACCAAAGTTCATCAAGATACGTCTTGTAGTTTTTGAAGAAAAATGCCTGTGACATACGGACGGACATGATGAAATTATAAGGGTTTCATTTTTGCCATTTTGTTTCGGAACCCTAAAAAACCTGAAAAACACCTGACGCTGCAGGCCATTCCTAAAACTTCCCGTTATTATATTTATAGATGTGTTTTTGCGCTTCTCGAGTTCCAAAAGCCATCGACACAGCAAATACTTAGTCATGCATAAGCTCGCTAAAACTAACAAGGCAGCAGCAGACAGCCCGATCGATTGACGTCGGCAGCGTCATCTAAGGTTAAGCCTCTGATTTAGGGCGCCGCTTGCGCGAATACACGCGCGCTTTTTCACATTTCGATCAATTCGTCGACCCCGGGATCAGCTGTTTGCTCAGCGGTGTCTAACACGGGCTATAATATCGGATGCTAACTCAAAGCTGGCTTATGGTGTTTGCCAGCGATACATCAGACATTTTCGGCTTTGGAGGTAGCGAATTTTGTTGTAATGTGTTGATGCCGAATGTAAATTATTAATCGAAAATTCAGGACTGTCGACCGACACGGGCAATGCCGTAGTTGTTGTAGGCATCTTAAAAAGGAGCTATTGTTAAGATACCGTTTTCTAATAATGAAATTTTGTTGTAATATATCGATCTTGTTATATATAATAAAATGTTGTTGGTACTTTCATCAACTCAACCAACTCAAGTTATGTCTATGAAAAGTTTCATAGGTCTAAACCAGTTTTCATAAACGTGTTCCAGTCCGTATCAGACACCTCTTCAACTGTCTTCTCCCATGCAGCCAGTGCTTATTCGCTTCATTTAATAGGCGTTGGTTTATTTTGAAATAGCCACTCGATCAAATGACGCTGCGATTTCTGGAATATACAAATAAAATCATGATTCATCGGTTATAACGATACGGTGTTCGACGAAACACATATATGTTACTTCGTGACAATTCTTGCTATCATGTCATAGCATCTTTTTACCGTAATTTAACTTGCTTCTAAGCCTGCATTAAATTGTATGATATCCAAGCAGTGCAAAATTATCCTCTTTAGGCAAATATGCTCACATAGAACTTCATGTATCTGCACTTTCCGAGCCAATAGGCATGCTCAATCTCTTCGTTTGTAGCTCACCTATTTTCTAAAATAATTTTTTTTTGTTGCCAGCATGATTTGTTTTGAAACAGCTGTCATATGATAGCCATTTTTTCCTTCATCTGTCATGGATATCCCACCGCGTTTCAATTAGTTGAAATAGCCTTAGATAGTAGTTTTAGAAGAAATTTTGTCTTTGAACGGCGTTCAACGACTTACAAATGATTCTTATGGTTTTAATTGAAATTTAAAATAGTAAAAAATCATTGTACAAAAATATTCTCCTCTGACAGAGAATAATATCAATGTTGTTAGTAAAAAAGTTAGAGAGAAATTTAAATTTAAAATACCTATATTGTTGCTCTTAAATAACCGAATTTCGCAACTCAGTAAAACCAGCCAGGGTCTCTTTGTTAAAGACTGTTTTTTGTAATGTATTTTACGTAGCCTTCTAACTGAAAAATCTGAATAACGAAGTGTTGTCCTAATTTACATTATGTAAAAAGTACTTTCATTATGTAATATGTATACATATATATATATATATATATATATATATATATATATATATATATATATATATATATATATATGGATTTTAATGACTATGAATTATTTATGAATTATTATGAATTATTTTTTATGATTCGACTAAATTCCAAGAATCCCGATAATTTTTCTGTGATGAGATAGTGCAAGTAATTAGTAATGCTAAACGAATTTATAGGGAGCCAGTTTAACATTTTTTCAACAATATCAAAAAAAGTTTTCACGCCAATAGCATGGTGTGTTTATAAAGCACTAAGTTTCCTTAATTGATAAACAATTATTATACTGGCCAAAAAAGCATACACGTTTCAGTATTAACGGAAATGAATTTACTGTCGTATTCGTTGCTTATTTTCGAATATTTTTTATCATAAAACTCTTCGAGCATAGGAGTACTGGATAATATGCCAACTGATGATTGGCATATTATCCATATATTTTTGTGAATACAAACATTGGAAACAATTGATTGCGAGTACATATTTCGTGAAAGGGAGATATTCCACATAATTTCTAATAAAATACTTTATTGCAATTAACAATAGGCTGTGTTTCGTCTGCGCAAACACCGAATAAGTCCTTTATTTTATATCTAGCTGAACGCACTTTTGTTTTATCTTTTAGTTTGGACCCATTAATAAAACTGGAAATATTCTTTTGCCTTTTATCAATACTCTCTTGCCTCTATGAACTCTTAGTTTTCTCTTTAAGATGTTAAGTCAGTTTTTAATGACATCACTATTGAAAAGTATACTCTTTCACAATCTTTTTATCTCATAACTTTATGCCCTTCGCTGATCCGATGCGGGTTCGGAGCTTCTAACGAACGTTGCCACTATTGTGATTGTAACGACCTGGACCGACAACTTAAGATGCTCTCCAAGGCACGAAGCGAGTGGCTTAATTTGTTTTACGTTAAAAACTCATCGGTCAATTGTCCTGTGATCAGGATCGTACTTTGCACCTTCTTATCGGAAGGCGACCCTCATAACCACTATTTAACCACTTTAAGTTATAATAGAAATAATTAGCGGAATCAGATGAATATTTAGATAATTGTTCAATATCTATTTTTAGAGAAACATGAAATAAAATATTTGACAAGATTTCCATATATTTTCAGACAAGACTGTTTCTACTTACTTTTAAACTAACTTGACTTATGACGCGTAAGCAAAGTGTGGTAGTTAGGTTCATTTACACTTCTGCACTTGTATTGAATCAAGCTTAACAGTTTTTGTATATTCTAGGTAAAATATTTTTAGGGGATACATTAATTTTGTTTATTTTACTTTCGAGTCATGAAATTGAAAAAAAAATTAAGTAGCTCTGTTTTCAGCCCGTTTTTCGAAAATCGAATATTCATCAATTCTTGAAGTTTTTGGGTCCCAGCAATTATCCTTGACCACTTTTTGAATGATGTCTGTATATCTCTCTTTCTCTCTCTATCTCTATCTGTGTCTTTATGTGTGTCTGTATGTCTGTGCATTTCTCTCGCTCTCTCTCTCTCTCTTTCTCCCTGTGTCCCTCTTCCTCTCCGCGAGACTGTGTTTCTGCATATGGGTGTGTGCTTGTGTGCGCGCGTGTGCCTTTATGTGTATATAAACGCGCATGCGTCTCTCTGTCTCTCTCTCTCTGTGTGTCTGTGAGTATATATGTGGACTAGCAGATCGAAACACCATTTATTACATTTGAAAGAAGTTCACTCAACTTAGATTTCCTGAAGATTTAAATCGATTCGTTCTGATAAACTTTGAGAAATCTCAAAAACAAATTGTTCAAAAAATGTTTTTTTTTTTAAATATTTTTTAGACTACTGCAGTAATCGATAAAAATCTAATCAGCTCTTTTCCATCAAAAGTTGCATCGATTGCCGTAAGGCGCATCGAAATAAGTTGGTTGATTTGTTTAAGAGATATCGTTAGAATTTTTATTATTTATAACTAATCTACCGATCAATTTCAAAATCAAGACAGTGTTTCTCCTTACAAACAAAGTTTATCGCTGCAAATCGTTTCAAAATCGGTCGATTATTGCGACAGAAATCTTTAACAAAGTAATACAAAAAAGTACTGTTTCAAAGTAATTAACGCTTTCAAAAGATGTTGTAGCTGAAAAAATGAAAAATAATATTTCATTAAGAATATTATTCAATACCTCCTAGATTATTAATTTGAAGAGGTAAAAATTTATTAAAACTATATTTATGACACCAGAAACCTCGAAAAAGCAGTAAAACCTATCTTTTGAGTTTGATTTACTATCAAGTAAGTTTTTTAATGCTATGGGCACCAAAGTAGCAGATAGTTTCAAGGATGGTCTGGAGGGTCAAATGTCTTTCGAATATTTGAGCTCAAAAAGCTCAAAATTATGAACAAGTATATTTTTGAAGTTGAGGAGCTCAAAAATACATCATTAAATAACATCGAGGGAAGGATGGACTGCAAGGTCAACTGTATTGCAGATTGTCCCTTTTGAATTTCCTGTGTACATTAATTCGTTCTTAAAATAATTAAAATAAAGACGCAATTTTTAATTGTTAATTATTTAGCAGTTTTGTAGACCTCTACATATATTTTTACAATATTTTAGAATATTTATTTCGTCGCAGTATTCTCATTTAACGTCTGGTTTAATATTGTCGGTGATGTGTAATTTAATTCAGGCATCGCAAATGTATGTAGTAGAAGATTGTTAAGAGCTCTTAAAATGATTGCGTGTGTTTTGTGTCTTCATGAAACTCTTGTTAGTGAGAAATCTCTCACGTCACGTTTATTTTAGAGTTACTGTTGAGTAAAAAAATACTCTTTAATGTGAATTTCAAAATGTGTTGTTACATGTGCATTACAAAAAGTATGCTTAAGACCGCACGGCAAAAGTGAAAACTTCATTGTCAATCGCAATCAATTTATATATACGATATATATATATATATATATATATATATATATATATATATATATAGTAAATAATATATGTAGTATTATTATGGATCGTATTAGTAGAATAATTGAGACACAAGTCAGAAATTAAAGTTAATATTTATTAAATATTATATATATTAAATTATTTATTTTCGTTATCGTATTCTACTAAGGACACACCGGGTTTGTGATAACTAAAATAAGAAATAAATACTTTCGATTGAATGTTACTTATATACCTAGAAAAAATTCCATCAATTGTAGTTCCGTATTTTGTTGTACTTACATATTTATTGTTTGACATATTTAAATTACCCATGCGAATGAATCACCCTTTGTAATAACAATAACAATAATTAAGATTTTTATAATGTTTATAATGTTTTTTCAATATATAATATTAGCACGATAAGCCGCTAACTACACACACTAACCTCACAATGTAAACCAAATAATTGTTAAAATAATTATTATTACGTACCAATAATAACTATTAAATTACTAAAGACAATTATTACGTATGAATTGTATATACTAAACACAGCGGGACAACAGCGAAGAGCATCTGACTGTATCTTTCTCGCTCGGGTACACTCGGCGGTCCCGAGTTCACCCGATCGAGCCTTTCACCTCAGAGCGTGACGGATCAGTCTAACTTACTACCTACAAAAAAATCTGTGTGCGGTGCGCCAAAAGAAGTTTTCAATTCAAAAATATGTACAACCATAATTATGATAGTTTTTATCATAATGCAGTTTAAAAATTACTGTGTTTCGTTTATTTTACGTAAAATACATTTATTTTTTATTGTTTTCAGTTCGATTTTATAAAATCATCAGATGTCGATGTTTTGAGATCTTAGGATGCTTCCTGACCATTTTCAGAGGGATGTCCGTGGGTATGTATGCGTACGTGTGCGTGCGCGTGTGTGTGTGTATGCGCGTTTGTGTAAGCCTGCGCGTAGGTGCGTGTGTTGTGGTGTATGGTGTGTAAACCTTGAATATCTTTTAAACGAGTAAAATTTATTAACAAATATTAATTTAATTATTTTTCAAATTTAAATTAAACTTTATCAACTGTATTGACTATCCCACTCCAGTTCTTTTATTATTTTATTGTAATTAACTATTTATAGGCAATTAAAAACAATTTTTTAAATACATCATAGTCTAATATTTGTGCAGTGCCTTGTGTTTTGTGCTGGCTCCCAAGCTGTTTTCGGTCTGCTCGTGCGAAAATGAGAGGGATTATATGATTATACGATTATATGAACCATTGTTCATAAAATCCCGGCGCCATGTCCAATTGTGTTTACGAAAGGTGCTTCTCGTTCCTTCTTGCGGATGATTCCGTTGCTGAGGCCCCCCTCCCTTAGCGACCAGCAGGACCTGGTGATCTTTTGAAGGACTGAGGGTAGGCGGGGTCCGGGTCCCTAACTGGAGCTCTGAATTGTCTTATGAGGTGCACCTTTTACAGCTGAACATCCGGCCGGAGCATTGCGGGTAAGCCTCACCGAGCGAAGGAGTGCCCGCACTGGTGGGTCACTGCCATCAGTGAAATCGCGATAGCGAAAAGGTTTGGGAGATGCATTTTCGTAAATTCGAAATTTTTGGCCTATACGGTATATTTGGGCGTCCCATTAATTTAAATTTCTTTTTTTTGTGCCAGTCTACTTTGCAAAGGTCTCGTTATGCTAAGGTCGGAGAAACAATTTTTTCCCCAGAAAAAGTCAAGATAATATTTTATTTAAATTTAATTATAATACATATATGTGACATTCTATTCAACAACGTATTGCCATTTTGTAGATAGTGACATAATCCCATTGCTGTAAAAAATTTGGAATTTCTGACCAAAAAACTGCAACAAGTAGTTTTGGCAGTTCTTTTTTGATGTTAGCTTAATATTAATTATAACATTCTGAAAAGATCAAAACAGGCGTAAATACATTAAGACTTCCCAACCAAACTCTTTCAATGTTATTTTAGTGAAAAAGAGAGTGTCGTTGATCGACAGAGAGCTGTTGATCCATCCCGGCCGTTTTTTCTCTGCTTCTTGTTTGTCTCTTTAGCCATAGGCAGTAGAGATCCTAATTTATGGTTTTGCCTGGCGGTAAAAGTTCATAATGAATAATGTCCTTCTAATCCCACAATACACATAGCATTAACTTATTGCGAATTAATCCGGGTTTCGCTAGTCTGTGGAGCTTTTTGATCATGATTTTTTTGGTACGTTCTTGTCATAGATAATCTATTTGTCATCAGCAATGATTAATCTTTTTAAAAACGTTCCCACAGAGAATCGTAAATGAGTACAGATTTAATAGATTTCTGTCAGTGAACTCGTGTCGGACCCTAGTATCGAGCTTTCTTGTATATCCAACTTTTTTCAAAGGTCTCAAAATTGTTTTGTGGTCAATACTCAGCTCTTAAGTTATGAAACAAAAACTAATATGTCAATCTTGCTCTACTTTCTCCAAAATAGCATCGACTTTATACATAACAGGTCGTCAAGAGCAAAGTTCATCTTTGCTCAATATCAAAATTACCGTACTGAATACGTTTGAACCAGTTTTGTGCTAATTTCGCCGACACTGTATTAGGTTCATAAACGTCACAATTTTTTTTTTCAGCAGTCAGCGACATGAGAATTTGCGCCACTAGTCCACTGAAGGACTTAGTACGTCAAAACGTTGATCAGTTACAAAAATTAAGGAGGCCGATTAAGTCACGTATGACGCTGATGTTTTTAAACAAATGATAATTGACGTACCTGGGGTTACAATCTTATGAAAAATTTACCAAATAAGAAAATTTGTAGTAAAATTATTTAAATAATAAAAATTCTTATTGTATAAGTAGTAGTAATATAATAAAATTTAACTTATTGACATATAAATTGAATAAAATATTCTATTGAAATCGCTTATTATTTTATTGTTATTTATATCATGTTGATATGTATTAATTATTTTAGTTACAATTCCAAATATTATTTAAATGAAGTAAATGAATTGTAATCATCATTCATTACTCATCATCTTCATTAATTGAAGGATTCAGTCGGGGTATTTTCAGAAAGTTTTTTCTTTGATTAGACATGGTTACGGTAAGGCAAGGGAGGGGAGGAGCACCCTGCAGAAATGACACGTAAACTTCATTGGAGCAAAAAACCGTTGCATCAGAAACGCCACCGAGTCCAGCCAAGGTAAAGCAGACAAATCCAGACAAAGTAGTTATTGAGGTCAGATCTTCTGCCACAGCGACGGTGGTGGTAAGAAATACCGACGATGCACTGAAGCACTAAAGGCCATAAGAGGCTTTTCTAGGCTGGTGAGTCTAGGTGGTAATATTTGCTGTCCGTCACCCTCCATCTCAAGGAAATTGTGAGGATTTCGTGAGGATTAAGACTTGCGGTATTGTTCGGGGAGACTCAGGGTACAGAATCTAGGTTCGAATCTCTACGTTAAAGAAGTAAAAGAGTCAGCCATAGGAAAACTCCAAAGCATTTCTGAGCTCGCCCTTCGCCGCGGAGAATTCCATTTGAGGTATATAATTTAGCTCGAACGTAAAATAGGGAGGACAGCGCGAGAACTAGAAGTCTCAGAAAAAAGATTAGACAAGATCTGCCGGAACAGTTTGGGCCGGGTATTTAAGTTTCAGTTAAAGCTGAACAGAATGGCGGTCGGGATCTTTTCGACGAGAGACATTCTAGAGCACTTTGAAGTCTCGGAAAAATTAGACGTAATACAGAAGGCAGTCGAAAATAGATCCGCCCCGCAACCAATTAACTACACAAAAGAGGCGGCTAAACCGAAGAAAAGAGAGACCGCCACTGCGTGGAAGCTTGACTCGGCCTACACCTGAATCATCTCCAAAAACTAAAACCATACCGTAGACCAAGTGCTCAAAATGATGTTATGCCGGAAAGATCATGGGCTGTCTTTTCTGGGACAGTAAAGGAATATAAACATCTCGGCCAGAGAGCTATTGTTACAGGCGTCTTGTTTTCACAACAAATAAGAGAATAGCCTAACATTTGAAAGAAACGGTGAGGTCAACTAGCAAAAATTGTTTTGTTACGTCAAGAGAATGCCTCGGTTAACAAGGTCCGCCGTTGTTACGACTGCAATTCGAGATGCTAATTTCGAAATACTTGAGCATCCTTTATATTTACCCAACCTTGCTCCAAGCGATTTCTATCTATTTCAAAGGTTAAAGGTGTATCAAAAAACGACAGACATTCGAAGATGATGAAATAATAGTTGCTGCAGTGCAGAAATTTTCAGGTGGTCAAGATTATGAATTTAAAAAAAAATTAATTTTAACTTAGAAAAAAGATATGCCAAGTGCTAAAAGGCGACTATGCCGAAAAATAAAATAACATTTAATGAAAGTTACCGAGAACGTACTTATTCTCACTTTTTTTAATTGAATGTCCCTCGTAATTATATATGCGTGAATGCGTACGTTCATACGTGCGTGCGTGCGAGAGTGTTTTTTGCGTGAATGCGTGCGTGCGTCCGTGCATACACGCGTGTAAATGCGTGTACGTGTGTATGGGTATGTGTGGATCTATGTTTGTCCCTTTGAAGCGCTGTAGAAAGCTAACGCGTTAGCCAATTTTGAAGGTTTTTTACGTCTATCGATTTGTCTTCTGAGTATTACTAATCAAAATTCAATTTGGTGATAACTATATGCCATTTTGTTGAAAGGAAAATAATGAAAGTCGACTAATAATTTCAAATATTATCATATAGTAGGTATTTGGTTTCTCAGATCATTTTTCACTTTGAATAACTATTTAGGACTCATCACTATTTAAAGTTACAGTGAAAATGATTGCTTAGCAAACAGTTTTCATTTAAATTTTAGAACTTATAATAAAGCTGCGATAAATTTCTTAACATAATTGTATGATAGGTCTTATAACGTGAAATATAATAATTATAAAGCTGGTCGTAAAATACAAAATAGGAGTGGAGCAGAAAAAAAAATTGCATGCCATTTGTGTGACTTATCATTGAATATATCTTTCAAAATCAAGATGACGTTTTCAAGATCATTTTTAGCAATAAACGTCTGTTTAAGCATTACTAATTTATATTTACAATTTATTAATAATGAATTAATAACACGGCTCATAAAAAAATATTCACCGCGATTACAATAAGATGAAATGACTGATATCGCTAATGATGAGAAGGCGATATTGGTACATTATTAAAATAGAAGAAAAGTAGGAAATACAAAGTAAATTTAAAAATCCAATTGTGTAAAAATGATCTAAAGAGATTAAACAAGATGATGTAAACTTTATCGAATTAGATACGACACAAAGTTGCAGTCGGAGACGTTCACGTAGCAAAAATTTCAGCAAGTAAGGAAACGCGAATCAATTGGACGATTTTTTGCATCACCTTTTTACTTCGCTTTTCCGTAATCACGTTTTTAACTTTTTTTATATATTATTAACAGTTTTGATATATTATAACTACATATTTTTATAAATCGTATACAAACTGTACCACCCGTCCCTTCGCTCACGTAGATGCAAAATTTGTAATTTGTTTCGACCTCCTCCCCAAATCCCGATCCCAATCAAAACTCTGATCCTGTTGTCTGTTTTGGTCGCATATTCTTTAACATTGAATGCGTTGTCTACATGAAGTAGATTTGTAAACAGCAACTCTTAAGTTATTTATAACTCTTGTACAACATCGGCATCGTAATATTAATAAGTATAAATATACAAAAAAATTAAATAATATGAAAATTATAACAGTCGTTTTCGTTCACATTTAAATTTTTTATTTGTTTATTTATTTTACTATTAATACACATGAAGCTTGGTAAAATTGATTAAACCCAATCTATAAGAAATGCTTTGTAATCATACTATTACAAGTATTATGCTCTTGATTCTTTTATATCAAATTATTTGAGGTTGTAATTTTCTTTCAAGCCGTAATTTATATAGGTATAGAATAACTTGTCATTATCTGTCCGCTAAACTGGGGGTTACAGATTTTAAAAGTCTTTTGTTCCATCTCTATCACAGATCATTATGTAGAAAAATTTCGATCTCTTAAAATATTATGATAATAGCGTAGGTGATTGTGATTTTTCAATACGGAATGCATGCTTAACGTCTGTCTTTTCTCTGAATTAAAAATTTCGTGATTGCTATTGAGCGTGTAACATTCATTTCGCAATCGTTCAACAGCGAAATCGACAAATTAAGAAATATTTTAGAAACAAACAGGTAAGACCTTGTTGTTCTCTCTCTAAGGCGTACTGTAATTACATTTGTTTGTTTACATTAAGAACGTCTTCCGCTTGAAAGCGTTTACCAAAGAAAATGGCTGTTGAGTGGTATGCAAAATTGAATCATGTCTTGAACGGTTTGTAACTTTTGAACGGATAACGCAATCAGTTAAATCTCATTGCATATATATTATATGCATATATATATGTATATACATATATATATATATATATATATATATATATATATATATATATATATATATATATATATATATATATAAATAACTTGTTAAATCATCTCTCTAGTGTAAACTTATATTTAAATATAGGTTATGATAAATTTAGATATAAGCTCACTTAGGTTTCATATATATATCATCTGTGCTTAAAGTCACATTCAGTCTATAGATTTAACATACGAGACGATACGATGGACTCGAGAATCAGCTAGTTGATTTTCATCTCGTTTAAGGTTTTCGTGCACTACCAGCTATTCGCTTACTGGTTAATAAAACCATTCGCACGCGAATTACGAATGCTGCGACCGGAGGATTAAAAAAAAAGATTTTTTTTACAAATTAATTTATTTAAGGATTACGAAATTTAACGACTATAATTACATGAGTGCTCTGCGGAGATGTGCTGGCTTGAAGGGATTATTTCTTCCACTTCGTCTCGTACAGACGTTCCTGGTGAAGACGCAGCATAGAGTCTTCGACTGAAAATCGACTAGTAAACATCGCGAACAACGTCAGTACTTTTGGTGCGCTACAATCAATACATGACGGGTGTGCGATGGTCCATAACACGCGTAGTAATATACTACTTAAAATAATATTGTTGTTTACTAAACAACTGTATTTAAAAACTCAATATACCTAGATGAAGTCTATATTTAATTTCTATGAGTGAGAAATTATTGTATGTATAAATTTACACATAGGTATCTTATAACTGAATGATTTCGACGAAAATTTGCACTTTGATGACGTTTTGCATGAATGTTATCGATATAGATGTTCCCGAAGAACATGAATAAAACATATTTTTCCAAGCGTTACTTTATCGCGTTATTTTGTAGAATTTTATGTTAGTTACATTGTTGCTATGCTATTGGATCTAGTACCGAGATACCAGTAGGTTTACTGTGACGTCCTCAAGATTGAACGGCACTACATGTCATTAAATTGGACAGATGGTACTACGTGACATTATTAACATGAGGACAGATAAAGGTGAATTATGCATTTTATGTAATGTATGCATATTATGTATTTAAATATTTATTGTTGGAAATGAATGTGAGCGGAAGGTTATAATATTCCCACGGCAAACACGAAAGACGCTGACTAAGGCTCGAGGGCCCACATACTATTATTGTAAAGTGAAGAAATTCAATGAAGAAAATAGCTGGAATTTAATTTTACAAAAAAGCGATTAATTGAATGAATCAAAGAAATCCACTAACGGAAATAGCTTATAGAATCAACAAATTTGAAGTACTAATGAACATGCTACATTGCTCGTAGTACCGATAATCGTTAAGAAGTCTTCCTTAGCGTTTATTGGTACTACGAGCAATGTCTTCGACGAGATTCTGTTGTGATGAACACAACTTGAACCTGTGTTCGTGGAACGGCTTGGTGAGAATTGCGGTGATTGCAGGTCGTGTAAATATTTAGGGGGTCCTACGAACAGCAGTGGACGTCCAATGTCCGAAAGGAACGAACAAACTGGCTGAAATTAATTAATACTAAAAAATTATCGTCAAGTAACTGTTATTACATGATCTATGATCGTTACTAACTTAGAATACAACCTAAGCTACCTTGTGTTCGTCAGTCTTACAATGTTTTGTAAACAAAAAAAGGACACAATAAATAGATAATATTATTGAATAGCATTATATATGAAGTCTTAATGTTACACGCCATTACTTCACATGAAAGTGCGAAATTTATGTGTTATTAACTGTTTCGTGGATCGTACAAATGAATAGTTATAGTTTACAAATGTAAACTATGACAAAATAAATTTGTAAATATTTATAAAGCCTAACGATAGTCTGTTTGACTAACCTACACTATCCTATCTAACATTTCAAACCTTGACGTATTATTAATTTACGAGACAGATAAAACAAAAAAAAAAAAATATAAGAACTTTCTACATTAACAACTTAATATAACATTTAAATAGTTAAAAAAAAATGTTTGTCCTGTTATAAAAAGTTGTAAAGCAGTTAGATTATTATTAAGTGATATATATAACTAACATTAGACATGTATATATACTAATACTGAAAAGAAACAATAATATTAGTCGTGTGAATAGCGAAGGGTGGTTCGCACGAGTGTTGCCTAAAGTACCTTGTTTTAGAAAGTAAATAATATGAGTACAATAGTATATTATAGATTATTACCGATATCAATTAAAGGTTGAAATAAAAATAAGCCGACAAGCATTTCAGTTGTAAATATTAGCTATTTTAGAAGTTTCTATCGATTATTTTCGCGTTTTTTAATGCGTTGGAATGTCGAGGAAAAGCTCATTGTCAGGCTTTAACTCGATGATTATCAACGGATTTTCATCGTGGCGAGTAAATTTATTTTGTGAAAATTAAATTTCCGGCGTGGCCGCGGTAAATATTCTTTGTCGATGAAAATGATTTAATCACCTAATTTGAAACAGAATACTTGAACGAATTTTACCTGTAAAAAGGTCCCGTTTAATTAAATTATCGAAAAGTTCTAACGGCTCAGTCGTCCGTTGTGGTTGAGGCGGTTAAAGTGAATTTCCATTAACAGAAATGTACCTTCACAGTTAACTACTTCACCTTCAATCTTCACGAAGTATTTTATTTCCAATGCCCAAGGGTAAACTACCTTTATGCTAATTTATGATTTGAATAATTTATTGAGTACAGTAAATCATTGAACATTTGTTTAAAGTTTTGCATTTTAACGAGTCAATAAAAAATATTTTTTTAGTATCATAGAAACTATTTTTGTTTCAGTCTTATTTACAGTTTTCAATTATGTTATATCTCTTGTTGTTTAATTCATCTCGGGTATTTCAGCTCGTATTGGCTGAAATCTTTAGAAATCATCACTATCAGTGCAAGCTATTGAGTTTTTCTATTATTTAAACAAATGAAACCCTAATTAAAATGCCCGATTTACTGTGGAATACGGGTCCCTCAAATGTAAGTGCCCATCTCAACAAACACAAGGCATTTGTGAAGTCAATAAATCATCTTAATAAAGATTTGTTTTGAATTCAAATAAAAACGTTAAAATTAATGTATTCAGTTATATATTATTTATGTTAATTTCACTTCACTCTCCATTAGTACGTTTTATAATGCTTTTAGTATTGTATAATAATATAATGTAAATTATATGAATTTATGTTTATTATAGATAAAATAGTAATTAATTAGACCTTGATATGTAGAAAGGTTGCCAAATAATCACGCTTGACCATTTCCATAAATTGATTTCAATTCTATTCGGGTACTATCGCTTTTATAAAAAGCATTTTTCTTCTTCGAACTCAAAAGAACATGCTCATAACTATATCATACGTTCAAAACGTCTATGTGCGGTTATCATCAAAGCAAAGAAATAAAATCACACAACTAGAGAAAATAAAGTTATAAAGCAAGTTACTATCAACCCATTAAAGGGCATGCAATAGTTACTGAAGTTGAAAAGTTATCATGATATCGGTCATATCGAATATTAATACTAGTTTACTGATAGTTCTTATCAGTAAGCTAGTATTATATATAAGCTAGTATAATCATAACAGAAAGCTGGTATCGATATTGACGTTACAAAATTGAATATCCTCTAAGGTCTCATAATTTTTCATTTAGTGCAGTAATAAATAACCCTTTGGTCAATTTTTAGGGTTCCGAGCCGCAATGTCAAAAACGGAACCCTTATAGTTTCGTCATGTCCGTTCGTCCTTCCGTCCGTCCATAGGTCACAGGCATTTTATTCAAAAAGTACATGAGGTATATTGATGAAATTTATAGTGTAGGCGTCTTGTATAAATAACTACTTAGTATGCTAGTTTAATAATTATAATTTTTTGTAATATTGCCTTCGGGATCCTACAATGAGCATGGCCCGACATGCTCTTGACCAGTTTCCTTTTTATCTGGAATCGGATATGACGGTTGTCGACGCTTCTTACGTATAAGGACTTTTCGAAGCGTTACTTTTGTATTCGAAACTCTGTACAATGCCAATATCAAACTTCTACGTAATACGACGTCAGAATATATTAAATTTACATTATATAAAGAGGTACTGTTAGAAATGCGAGATCACGGATTTCCACATCGACGATCTTCCGGCGTCCGTCCCCAAACGTACGCGCGTCCGACGTCTCCTGCGTCTTGAGACTCGGGCTAGTCATTTATTATCAGCTACAATATTATTAAGTTAGCTATTCAATTCTGTGCACACATAATATAATATTCTATATAAACCACGTAATATATGTTCGTAGGTAAGCGCATCGCTTGAGAATTACAGTATCGGTTTAGCCAATTTTTTTTTAATGTCTGTAATAGTTCTAATAAGGTTATTAGAGTAAGAAAAATGGAAAAAATTGTACCGATAATTTGAATATTCAGGAAAAGTTGGAAGTGCTTTTTGTAAGGGATTTTTGTATAAACTCATGACCGCTCAAGGTTTGAATAATGAGTGACGAATCATAATTATTCAGTTTATATTCTGAATCAAAAGCGAGACTGAGATTTTGTCTTGGATCATTGACATCAATTAATACAGAAGATGCAGGACTTTAAATGTATAAAACTGAACGTTTGTCCTATATATGTACTTAAACCATTTATCTGATTCCGATGAAACCTTGGTGATATATTGTACATACGCTCGAGAAGATTACTAAAAAAAAAACTAGCATTTGTCGCTAGTGTCATCCGCGTACTTTTTATTACTAAACAGAATTACTGAACTGATTCAAAAAAATATTTCTTTAATAGATAGTTAAACCATCATCGAGTAAATTAGGTTGCCAATATTTACTCCTGGCTTCGTTCATGAATTCACTTTCCTAAAACGATTTTATAATTATTTAACTCGTAGAAAACTACACCAGCCCCGAGGAATATAGCTAATTCCGCTTTGGCCAAGTGCTAGGGCCCTAGATTAAACCGGGATTCTCAAATCGGAACTGTGATTGATAGTGGGATGGGAAATGGAAGCGGAACGGATGAGAATTGAAAATGAGACAAGGATCAGAATCGAAAGCTGGGCCGGAACCAAAATTTAGAACGGGACTGACGTCAGAAATGAGCATGTGATTCAAAAGTGTGACTGGGATTGGAATTGAAAGCGAGACCGAAATTGATATTGACATAGATTGATACAAAAGAAGAAATAATTTATTTCATGTTCATGATGGCGGAGCTGCGGGCATTAACTATATCGAGAAGCCTAAAACAAGAAAGCCCAGAACAACGTCTGCCAGATCTACTAATTTATCAATGCAATTCGAATTTCCACACAGAAATTAACTGTATTCATTATAAGATCTTAAAAATATTATCTCAACTACCTATTCCGGATCACAAATAGATGTATTTCTAGACTACGATCACTTTCGAGTGATTGAAACCCATCCGAAGTTTGTTTGTACTATTTTCAAATACGTATCTCAATTCGTGTTCTATGGACATTAATTTGCAATCGGATCGGATGATATTCAAACAAAAGGTCAGTCTGAATTTCGGTCCCGAATTTCAGAATCAAAATTTAAATACGATGATCACTCTAGCGTAGTTAGCCCACTGACTACTATTTTTTGGGCCAAATTCGAAATGTATAGTTTTAAAATGAATAATTAAAATTCGCACCTCTCATTGTCCTAAAAGTACAACTCAAAAAGGATCGAAACTAAATGTACGATTTGACAGTAGTCAATACTTGACTATGTTCGTATTGTATGTATTAAACATTTGATGTATTATATGCATGTATGTGTATCATAGAATGGTGTTTCTTAAATGTCGTTTTTAAGAGCGTTTGACATAAAACAATAAAGATATCATTAACAGATATAAATATATTCACGTATGAAAATTGTAATACGCCATACTAAGCGTGCGAATTAAAATCGCGGTTGTTTTCTATGATTACATCATTTAAGCATCGTGACGTCACAGGGCCCGCGTGATGAGCCAAAAGTGTTGCACCCTCCGTTTTTCCGCTGAATGTTATGTAATCATAAGGACTTCATAATCATATTTGAGGGACGCAAAAAAAAGGGTAAGGTCGGGTCGTCCCGATCTTCTTATTACAATCTTGAATTTTTTTACCTGGAAGTCTCACTTGCTCGACGTCAACTTATTTGAAATTACGTGAGGGACGCGGACGGGGACAAATATATATTTTTTCGGTTTTTTTTTATCCTCCGATGGCGGCCTCTACTAACCTTTTGATGCATAAAAAAAAACCATTCGGCAATGCATAACTCATTATAACTGGCTGACCGGAGTTCCCTGTTGTGCCTTATCAGTTTCGTTTTTCAGGATACGATATACAGAAAGAGAGGGAGGGAGAATATGAATATTAACATTTGAAGAAAATACGGTTTTTCCATTATGCGATATTATCAGAAAATTCGGAGTTTTTGTTTACGTGACTTCGTTTCGCAATAGATATTTTTCATGTTCCTCTGCGTTTGTCATTTTTATTTCTCCTTGTTCCGATTTGAAGGTAGCCACGTGTCTAATAAGATATTCTGGCATGAGGACGGTTTTGTAAATACACATTACTCTATTTTACAGTTTCGGGATGGATCTATTTAAAAGTATTACTTATTAATATGTATTATAATGGAAAAAAATATTTATATGTTTTACACTTTATCGTAGCAGTATTTGGCTTAACGAAAATTTAAAAAAAATAATGCAAAATCGAATAAGTCTCAAGAAAAATCAAAGGCTGTTTGAGTCATTGCAGTGCAGTATGTATTATTTGAAACAAAAATATATGTCGGTAAATCTCAAAGATAATGAATATTTGCGTAGTATAAGAAGACATTTCAACATATTATTAGAGAAATATTCCAAATTTATAAATGTGATCCGTCTTCAAAAAAGCGAATCTTCAGAAAATGACAAATAAAATGAGGTACACGTAGAAGTTAATACATTGCTTCAAATATTCTTAAGCAAGAATCGAAATCAAGTAATTAATTTTTTACCCGTACAAAGTGGAATATTAACCAAAAGAATTATTATGGTTACGTAAGTTATGTCTATGCAAATAATACAAACCTTGTATATATCGGATACATTCTACTTGCCAGGCATTACTGTGTGTACTATATTATACTAAGTAACTGTATGACTATTATTCGTATTTACATCATGGATGATGTTAACCAACGACAATAAATCGGAAACTAGTGTAAAATGTGATTTTTCATTGCGCCCCGGCGTGACAAAAACGTCAAAGCCGCTTTTCACCGGCCGAGCACCACTTCCGTTTGTTTTTGACAGATTAATTAATATGTTTTCACAAAGCTATTAGAATTACTTCAATAGGGAAATGCTTCTAAGTGTGACTATGATTTTTTCATGACTAAAAGAATAGTATTCGAGGTATTTTTATTAGATTTTTGTATTAATATCTTTCTTTTTAAACGTTTAAATTATACTTAGGCTTTACATTTTTTTTTTTATTTAGTGATAATGAAGTCTTTTAAAATATAATTTCAAGAAATATTAGACGTACTTTTTTTCTTCTATTTAATAAAAGGTGTAATAATATGTAATATTTAAAGTGGTTATTTGATTTATGACTGCTATTTTTAAAATAAATATCATTATAACGTTTATTAGATTAATACTGGAGCTGTACGCAAATAGTTTCGTCGAGCAACTTCGCAAATACGTACGTCCATTGTACCTACTTACGACGTTGTATTTTTTAAACAGTTCTGATATGTATAAAGTTGCCATTCGCATAGATAAATTTCTATGTATATAGAAGTTACAAGAAAATGAAAGATGCACAAAGCAATAGTCTTGTCATTAAAATGGGCATATTAATAAACTCGTCACATTGCCAAAGAGACGTCTGTGAGAAATAAAATTAATAAAAGTCCTTTTTCTCAAATGAGATTTTCCTAAGTGAACTCAAGCCCCCTCGAAGATAGCGGCATTATTATATACGCCGTGGATTAGTTACACTGGACCAATAAAATTTAAGTTGAAAATTTAAACATTTCAACGCATTTTATTTTAAAAATAGTAACGTCTAGTGTCGAGCACATATACAAATACTAGGATTTCAAATGATAACAAATATAATTTTTCATTAATTAGATTTGATTATCAATTCTTTAATTTATTTGTTATCTAGAAATATATTTGCGAACTGTAATAATGGCGTCAGTGTTCAGATCTTTTATTAGAGTCATTAGAAATACGCTAGTGTTGTTAAATTGGTTGAGAGCAATTTAATTTATCAATCAATAAAACAACTGCTGTTTACTATGATTTTTATTTTAAGGCAATATGAATTCTGATAGATTATTAATTTTTGGTTAATCATTTATGTCCACACATCATGAAACGGAGTGTTTTTAACATGCGAACAATTCAAAATCATTACAAATATGCAGAATTATAATCTGCTTATAAAAGAAAAAAACTCTTACGCTATATTATTATATGTCTCATATTAAATCATATTTTTTTTCTAATGTATTAATTAGACCAAATTCGACAAAAAGATGCTTTTAGATGGAAAACTCCATCATCGCCGTCCCATAAATCGCAATTGCAAATCCAAAACAACCTAATCCGCGTATTATGAAGTACGCTGCGCGGACACCCGATGTCTCCACTGAATCCACAATGCCGCAACTGTAATTGTATAAGTGATTATAACGGCACAATGGAACGTTAAGTACGGTGGGCGACGCCCGAGGCCCCTATTTACATAAACATCTATTTATAACATCAAAATATGTATACGGGCCCGTGGAACGTCGGGCACCCGTTAAATAACCGAGTTAAACGTTTCGCTAATTCGTCCCCGCATCGGTAGACGGTCTATTTTTGCACGTTATCGTGTCCTTGTTGGATGCCTGGTGGGCGTCATTTAATAATATACGCTTTTGTATCGTAATAAAGCTTATTAGTTTCTCAAGTATGTCATGTTGTATGTTGATTGTTAGCAGCTTATACGTAATCCGAATTGAACGTTTATCGAAATTTTGCGAGTTCACATTCTCTCTTTTTGATATAATTAATTTCGTGCCCTGATATGGGATGACCAGAATACATTGAAGTTATTTTTATATACAGGTGTCATTTAAACACAAAAAGAAATTAAACAGATCTTGTTTCATTTGATTGTCAAATCGTAAACTTCGTCGAAAGTGAAGTTTAGATATCTCGTAAAACTGTCTTAAATTAATAATAATAAAAAAAAAACTTAATTCCAAAAAGCCTTCATTTTCCGTGGCATAAGTAGTTTAGTCGATTTGAGTTTGGTTACATTAAGATCAGCTTTATCTTATCACAAAAAAAGAACACAGAGCGTGATAAATTTCCAGCAAATATTTGGTAAGACTCTGCGATAAAGACGGGCTTATTTATTAATTTGTTTATTGCTATTGGTCACCATTTTGGATCACTATTTCAGATGATTTAGGAACAATTTCATGATTCCTTATTGTTTAGGATGCCTCACCTTTCCCAAACAAAAGAACTATCAAGCTGTGTTATTAGCCTAAGTCATTAACTATTTAGGTTTAAATAAAAACTTGTTCTGTCAATAAAAAATGTAACTATTGGCCATCCTACAAAATGTAATTTGTTTTTAATTAGAATTATTAGCGAACAACAAATATAATTGGAGGAGTGAATGAAAAAATAATCTCGTCCGAAATAAAAACGTGAGCAAACGTATTAATTCGCCGAATTCATTTTACAATAAAGAAATTAATTTTGAAGCTATTTACAGATGTACTTATTTAAAAACAGAGGCTTCATATTTTGTAATTAATTTGGTAAATTTATACGTTTTGTGATTTCGGGCATTGAATTTTTCCCATTCTTTTTTTTTCTAATTTTCCACCTATATTTTCGCAAAATAAGACAAGTTATTGTTTTCAGTCCCATTTTAGAAAATCAACATTTCAACAAATTGCCATATTTTGAGGTCCTAGGAAGCTTTTCTCATAATGTATGTATGTTTCTATAAATATTATAAGAATGTCTGTAAATGTTGCAGGTACGTGTAAACGTGTTTACACACATACATTTATACATTGGAATTGACTTCGACCATATGCAGACTTGAATGAACTTAGATTTCTTGAAAATTTGTCATTAACCGATTGCGTAAATTTTGAGGAATTTAATATTTACATTTTCGAAAAAGTGCATATTACTTTTAAATAATTTCTAAAGTAAATAACTAATCGATTCGAAAATTTAATCGGCTCTATTCCTAATAAATTTGCGTTGAACATTAAAAAGATTGGTTGACATCGTTTCGTTTCTAAGAGACATAGAGTCCAAAAAAAAAAATTCTTAAAAGGGTTTATCGTAGTAAATTTTAAAACTTCGATTTTCAAAATAAAATTAAGATTTGCATCTCATAAACTACGCTGAACGTGGCAAGTCTCGTCGAAATGGAATAAATTCATTGAAAGATATTGTGGTTGAAAATTTTCTAAGAAAATAATTTATGAATAACATTTGCATTTCTCGTCCGATTGATTTTTTTGATCTAAGTTCTTTTTGAGCTCTAAAAATTAAATCGAATGTTGCAAATCTCGTTACAATCGATTATTTTTTTGAAGAGATCTTTGAAAAAATATTTGATATTCATCTCATAATTTTTAAAACGGACACTCATAATTGTGCAAACAAAGCTCGAAAATGCTGTTAATAGAGTTTTCGTGTTTTCTGAATTCGAAAACTTTGTGCTTATACAAAGAGAACTAACGAAATAATATGATTTCTTTTTCTCAAATTACGGAAGTTTTGTTCTATAATTATTATAGACGTAAATTGACTATTGATATGTCAAACTTACAACCTCTGAATATGTATGTATCGTTGGTAGTAGTTGAAGAAAAAAAATAATATTATTTAAAAACAGTGTTATTTTCAACAAATCATTACCAAAAAAGTATGACATTCACGATTCAGATAAGGTGCAATAGGCTATCAGCGAGTCGTCGAATCCATGACACAATGCATTATCTCTTTATTCTAAAATTAACGAATATGTAGCGTTATTTTGATTGTTGGTTTTTTTATCTTAGAAATATGGTCTTAAAAATGGTTCCGATCCGATAGGTGTATTTAGAGTCATCGGCACAATTCGTTGAAAAAGATACCAAGTACAGAACTGGAAAAATAATGTGATATATTTGTAAAGTACTATCTTGTTCTTAAAAGCCGTTATTCGTTTAGATTTGGAGTTCAAACAAGAGACAGCGTATCATTGCTAACATTTTTTACTTTGATGTGAACGAAAATCATCTTAATCTACAACCAAAACTATACAAAATATAGACTAAACATAAAATGATTGAAATACGGAACATATTCACGATGAAAACATAAGCGCCTGTGACCAGAAACAACGATATAAAAAAAAAATATCAATCTGGGCAAAAAATATTTCCAGCGCAACGTCATAAGTACAGACTTAGGTAAGACGAAGTTTTTGGGATATATATATATATATAAATACTAAAAGCTATAGCATAGATTATTTTGTTGATATGCAAAGTTAAAAGAGGATGGAATAAAATTTAGGGAACCACGAGTAAAGGGTTATCAATTGTACTATTTTAAAAAGTACTTTTTAGAAAATATTTTAAAATGAAACTTAACGTAATAATAAATTCATTGAAAGTATGTATTTGTGCGGAAATGAATAAAATAGTACGAGTACGAAGGGACTCGAGTCGCGTGTTGTAGGGCCATTAAGCGTTTTGCACTAATTCGTGCCATTCCTTTGTTTACGGAAAGTTTATAGTAGAAAATGTGGATGATATCACAGAGCAATTGTTTGTTTCAAAAGCTATTATTACAAGTTGTGGTAAGACTTGGTTTTATATCAATTTCGATCTGCTATGTTTTTAAAACTTCGTCAATCTTAATTAATATAGTAGACTTATTCAAGACATTTTAGAAAACAAATTTTATTTTTCAATATATTTCTATCTATATATGTATAACAATGAATGAATATTTCTATATATATATGTTTATCGTTAAACTCCAACACTATTCGACCGATCACCATGAGAATTATCATGTACATGTATTTTCTGTGGAGAAGTTTTACGTGCTATCTGCTTTGTTGTAACTTCCCACCAGGTGGCGGAGCAGTAAATCAACTTCAAAACCATTCAATCTATCACCATGAGATTTCTTATACCACTACACGGAGAATGTATTTACGAATTCCTTGCTGTTAAGAAAAGTACCTATTCTCCTATTATTTTTATAAGATTTTATGTAAGACAAAAACGGGACCGCGATCGTAATTGAGAATGAAAGAAAGTGACTACAAGAACAGGTCGGAATCACAACCGAGAACAAGAAGGCAATCGCGATGTTGAATTAGTGATGGGGCGATATAAAAATGAAGGTATCCATTTTATGTCCACGTCCCATTGCAACAAAAGTTTTGGGACTATTAATTAAAAAACTGAGACAAGTTTGACAGTCCTCTCTTGATGTTAACTTAACACTACCAAAAGAATTCAGAAGAGATCGAAACAGGTGAAAATCTGAAGGTCGAAGATAAGCCATATGGTCGATTTATTAACTCTTCCCAACCAAACACTGAATATTTGCTGAGTGGCTAAAAATGTGTGTGGTCTGGAGTTATTATGGTGAAAAACAATTATATATCAACATTCTGTTGATAAATTTCAGGTGTTTTTTCTCTACTTCTCTCATCAACTGTTGGCAGTAGAGATTCGAATTGATGGTTTTGTCCTGCTGTAAAAACTCATAATGAACAATGCCCTTCCAATCCCACCATACACATAGCATCAATTTATTGTGAATTAGACCGTGTTTCGCTACAGTCTATGGAGCTTGCCTGCCTTTTTACCGTGACCTTTTATGCACGTTCTTTTCGTGGGTAATCCACTTTTTACCACCAGTGATCAATATTTTCATTATGTTTCAATCGAGAATCGCAAATGAGTACACGATTCATTAGATGTCTTTCAGTGAGTTTGTACGAGACCCAATAAACGAGATTTTTGTGTATCCAGCTTTTATCAAATAAATCAAAACTGTTTTGTGGTCAATTTCTAGCTCTTCAGATATATCATAAAACTAACATGGCGATCTACTTTTTCTAACATGGTATTGACTTTATCCATAACAGGTCGACCAAAGAATGATTCATCTTTGACATCAAAATTACCGGACTGAAAATGCATGAACCAGGTTTGTGCTACTATTGCCAACACATTATTAGGTTCGTAAACATCATAAATTTTTTTCGCGGGTTGTGTCGCATTTTCCCCTTTATTGTAATAAAACTTCAAAATGTATTGAATTTTTACGATAGATACACTCATTTTGATAGACAGAAAAACATTAGCAAAATAGTGGGACACAATTTTTACTTTTGATTTATTTTTTTAATGTCATTTATTTAATAGTACTAAACATAACCAGGTACAAACAGCATAACCAAAACTTATTACTGCAAATTTTTACTTATAAAATACGAAAATTCTTTTTTTCCGGCTTAATATATTACAGGTAACTTTTGATCGGTTAATCAGTTTAATCGGTTTTAATGATACAACGTTCAACTCAGCTTTCTAAGAGCAAGTTTAGTTATATTTTACATTATTCAAAACTACTATTTTTGCAGGAAAGCAGGCAGAAAGACTGAGACAGAAAGACATAAAGAGAGAGAGGCAGAGAAAGAGAGAAAGACGCGCACAGATGTCATTTTGAAAATGGTCGGAATAGTTTTCTAGGATCGCAAAACGTCGACATCGTCGATGAAATCTCGATTTCAAAAATGGAGATGAAAACATTAACCTTTATTTTAAGAACTAGAAAATTTTCTTAGCGAAAAGTTGGTATTATAGTTAAAATCACCTTTATATTTTCGGATTCTATTAACAATTCCGAATCAATATTCGTTCTTAGGTCGTTTTCAAAGGGACACGGGCAGGTTCTTGGTTCAATAATATAAGTAATTACCTTATAATATAATATATAATAGATATAAAGCTGTAGAAAATATATATAAAGATGTAGAAAATAATAATTACAAGTACAGAAATGATTCAAGGCATGAATGAATCGAGCCAGGATTCTTGGATTCTCTGTAACAAAATAATTACTAGACAAATATAAAATACTTGAGCAGTATGTGCGGTGTAAAAGTGATGGACAAATTGAAGAATAATGTGATTAGGAATAGTTGTGTTATTAAAGATAATGTAGTGATAAGAATTCAAAAGAGGATGTAAAGATGATTTGGTTATATAATGGTATGAATGAAAGAATACTCACAAAAGGTATTTATGTAGCAAAGATGCATGGAGTTGTCGGTAGAGGGCATGCTAGAATTACTTATATCGAACAAATTGGTCACATTTTGAAGAAGGCCCTAATAGCTAATTCAGATAATTGTCGGTTATTTATGAAACGAGTAATGAATGTAGAGGAAACTAGAGAAGTTTGTTTGTATCGCAACAAGTGGCAATCTATAATCTCTTTTTAATCCTACGGGAAACAGGCGTTGTGTTTATAAAATACTAAACTATATACTAGCATGTATGACCAGGGTCGGACTGGGCTTGAAGGGCCCGGGTGGTATTGAGCATTTCAGGGCCCCCAGAAGCCTTCGATAAGGGTAGATGAGATACATCATTTTAGTAATCAAAAACATATGTCGAATGTCACAAACCAGATCAAAATCGATTGATTCATTCAAAAATTGCAGACGTCCAAAAATTTCCGAAAAATTGCTTTTTCAAACTAACTTTCCAATCTTATGACATGTCGATTGTAATACATCATTTTATACATCGAAAAAAAACTACGTCAAAATCGATTATTTTCTTTAAAAAATACGACCATAAAAAAGTTAAAAAAAAATGACTTTTAAAAATAACTTTCAAATATTTTGATAGAGTAATATTGTTGAAAAGACATCATTTTTATTCTAAAAAACGACATCGAAATCCACAATTTAATTAATTGGTAAATACTGGTCAAAAGCAAAAAAAAAGCGTATATCGATTTTTGAGCTCAATAATGTGCAAGAGAGTCATGTCTCTGAGCTGAATAGCGGGAAGTTTCAAGGGCAACCGTTTCTCAAATATGTCTGTTTCATATCTCTTTAATTACGAATGAACTATTTTACATGCCAGTCGTAAGCCTGAGGGTAGGTGTGGTAGGGGCCCGCATAGGCTGCGGCCCGGCCGGCAAACGCCACCCCGACTATATGACCAGTCCGACATTGTGTATGACAAAGTAAAAAAAGCGTTACATACTTCTCTTGTCTTGCCCGTATTAAGTTCTCTTCTACGACTTGTCTGATTCGCCTGACAGCGCCATACGCTTTTTTTTGTTTACCCATTTTTTGTCGTGGTACGCGGTATCTGCAATAATATTAAAAATAACAACAAAACTGTACCGGTATAGATATTTCATAATATATCAAAGTTATAAATACGTAAAAAAACCATTCCACTATATTTAAATGGATATATATGTGACTACAGAACGATATAAAAATATTATACACTGAAAAAAAAATACGAATGTAAACGTGGAAATCACGCTATAAGTAGCGACGCGTCTGTGTGTACGTGACTTGGCGTAGAGCGATATATCCTTTCCCATGAGCGCGGCGCGCGTACTGCCATGATACTGTCGGCAATACCGTTCGAAATGCCACGTCACAAACATTTTTAATGTTTGTGACGTGTTTTTTGATGTTATACTCAAATATTTTTTGATGTTATACTTTTTAAGCACATTATGAACAAGTGATGGGAATGAAATTTTAAGATGCGCGCGCATCAGTGTAACACAAAAGTAACAGGTTAAAGTTGCCTGCTTCGAATTCGAAATTCGAATTTTGCATGCATGTATAAATCGAATGACAATGTAATATTATTATGACATAGAGCTAGCTGATCTGATAATGGAGCTGGAAGGTGGCCATAAGAAACTCTGTGATTAAACGACGCAACCCCATCGAGTTTGGGTTCGTTTGATTCGTCTTGACGAGTACTTGATACTATATAGCAACCAGGGTCTGATGATGGAGTTGGAAGGTGGCTATAAGAACTTCATAATTAAACCACGCAACCCTATCGAGTTTGGGCTTATTTAATTCGTCTTGACGAGTATCTTGGCTGGCGTGAATATGCAACTCCAACAAATTTGGCAAAAAAGTTTGTTCCGTTTGTTATGAATGTGGATTATGTCTGATTGATTAGATGGATGTCCCAATGCCAAGGTGAGCACGTGCCGAGGGCTGAATGGTATGAGGGTGTGTAAACATTTCTTAAACTGAACTTTATTGACAGTGTTGACTATTCTTTTTCAGTCCTTTTATTATTTCATTGTAATTATTTATTTGCATGCAATTAAAAATTATTTTTTTAATGATGCCAAAGAAGTATAACTTTTTACGCGCGTACATAAATACACGCACCCAATTTTAATTTTCTCTTTAAATGTTTACTGGCTATTAAACTTTACTATATATAAATATACAGATAATTATTATTGATATCACTTCCTCTGTATAATAAATACAAAGGCCTTTTTTATGCATTTATATAAAGTATTTAAATCAAATAGAAAAAATCTGGACTAAGCAAGAACTGACCTTAACTTCTGATAATTTTATTTGAACACATTCTATCTAAAATAACTGAAATAAAATAAATCTTGATGATACCATTTCTGGAGATTTACCATTTTTTTGCATTATTTTACTCATATTATGTACAAACTGACTAATACAATCCTAAGAAGAGTATGTAATTATAATGACAGTATTTTTTTGTATAACGTTCTTTATAACTTTTTATAAGTAAAAGTTGCATTTAGTGACGCTCAAAATAAATATTTCTTGAAACTAGTGCTGTGAAAAAAAAGTTTCACGTGATTTTGCTTTTGTAAATGAAACTTGTAATTAATACACTCCCAAGAACAATAATTCAACTGCCACGTGTATTAATTATTTTGATATAAAAGTTTTGAGTTTACTGACAATCTTAATTTTAAAATCCGCTTGAACGGCCCTAAGTGAGAGAGGGCTTTTCAAGATGCTTCCTAAACAGGAAATCCATGCTTTCGTACAGTCAATATAACATATAAAGAATGATCGAAAGCCCTTTACAATAAAATATCGTCAAAGTGATATCGCATTTATCGTCGTTAAATGAATACTCGGATAAAAATATTTATTGAAATCAAAAGCCTTGGCTATGATATTGACATTGACTGCATAATTTTTACGTGTTATAAAGCACAACATCATAGAGATGTCTGATGTCTGTTTGTCACATATGTCTGTTTGTCAGTCTGTCAGTCTGTCTGCCAATTTGTGCGTTTGTAATACAAGGAACCTGGTGTGATTTATATGATTATGCTCTCAGTACGGAAATATGTCATTTGACCAGGTTTTAGCATATGTTGGCTTTTGCGAGAAACTTCGCTTGCGTGAGCATAGAACGAACGCTTTCCTTTTTTATAAAGTTAAGATTTTTGAAAAACATTTTCCGAAGTAACGCAAAGGTTAAAAATATCTCGAGATTATAACTATGACTATACGACCGGGATAGGGATCAAGAGTGGAAGTGAGGTTGTTTCATAATTAAATATGGTCAGCAGGTTGATAAATCGATATAAAAAGTGAAGGAATTATTAATTCTAGGTCCACACGGGCGAAGTCGAGGATGAAAGCTAGTATTTAATTCTTATGATTCTTACTACATTATTACTTAAATCTCTTCCAGCAGCAGCGGGATCGGACGCCAACTCACCACGACTACCACATCTCCCGCGAGTGCGATAAACCTCCGGCAACTATGCCATCGAGGTCGCGCCCGACGCCTACGGGAACCAATGCAGGCCGTCCTGCGTGCGTGTGTGCTGCCGAACACGCGCGCCGTGCGCCGCGCTACGCGCCGCGCCCCGGACCGGCCTGCTATTTTGTGACTACCCTCAATTGAGATCCAGGATTTACACCACTGCACCAAAGCTGACGTCGCCGCATTTTAATTCATTAAAATGTAGGCGGCTCGGCACCGCGGCCATCCCGGACGTGCAGAGCACGCTGGTATGGCCGCCCCCGGCGCTTACCGGACGCTGAAGTGTCGACGCGCCGCGCGCCTACCATGCTGCAGACGGCGGGGCGCCTCCCCGGACATCGTGGGAACAATTACTCTAATTGTGAACCGATGCTTCGGGGGGCCCCTCGCCGATTTGATAGACCACCCTGACGAGGGCCAGAAGAAGAAGAGGATAGCTGCTCACTGACGCGTGCTGCTTCGGGTGCTGCTGCTGAGTCGCCGGTGGGTGCTGCCTCGACGTGTTCGGCGTTCATCGGCTTCCGGCGGGCGGCGGTCGTCTGCGTGCGTCGATCGAGTAGTGCTTTGCTGTCTTTTCAAAGGCGGACTTTTTTCTTTAGGCGGTTTGTTTTTCCATAGAAAAACAAACCGCTTAAGTATTGATCATACAGAAGACTATAATTTACTTACTCGCTTTTCGAAGGAATTTAGCGAAACGCTCTTAGATGGGCGGTGTTCCCTGTCTTATTGTTTATTTGGAATTCAGTTATGTAATTAATGACAGTGACCATTTTTCAGTTCATATTTTAGTAATTCCAATATTTCTATGACCAAAGCACCCTTGTAACGGAATAAGATATACATCATCCGACCACATGCGCACCACAAAATTTCATATAAATGCTAAAATGAACAATATATATTACCAAAAGAATTATGTATTTAAAATATAGATTAAGTAGCATTCAATTGTTAGTTCTTGAAAACAAAGTGCATTAGAATATACCCATTTACATTATTATTAAAGAGTAAATCCCAAAATATTGTGACATATTTCAAGGTTTAAAATACGTCATAATATTTGTGATATCAACAATGAATATGAAATAAAGGATTCGAATTTTCATTTGACATTTTTTGAAAGTTTTTTTTTGAAAACGTCGTCTTTACAAGAATTAACCACATTTAATGGGTATTACGGTATTCGACTCATTTTTTGGGAATTGGGCTGATTAGTATCTGAGAGTCTATCCATTCCTATAAACCTACAAACTATTTTCAATAGTCCTTTAGTTAAAAACTATGCGAACTATAAAATTGTAAATATTCAAAGCATACTATGCGGTCATTACCCCCCTCTCACCCGCCACACACACACTCGCATGCACGGCATACGTAAACAAAAAAAATTAAAAACTTATTTGTTGTAATAACAATATGAATAACGCCTATTTCCCAAAAGGGTAGACAGAGACTAGATTTCCACCACCTCCCCACTATGTTTCAATTATTGGAGATGATGACGTGTATATCAACAGCTTTGCAGTTTTGATTAGTTAATTAACTAGAACAATAAAACTCATTATCGTATTGAAATAATATCGCGTTGTGGGTTCAATGCTTAAAAATCGAAATTTCCCATGGAATTTAGTATGAACTTTCCTATTGTATTTTCCTGCCAAATAAATCCCTGAATACAAAATTATCTTTCATTACTAGTACGGTAACAATCGCATTAGCATTTATATACTGAATATGTCCTTAGGTTATCATTGACAACGTTGAGTTTTGCACCATTCGAAATTAAACGTTAGATATTTTACTCAAAACTCTAAAATCAAATATATTTTTGCATCACTGCAACCCTCATTTCATTTCATTTGGAATGAACAAAATTAGTTCAATACATTTGAAAAATTGTCGTGAAGACATAAATGTGACGAATCCCTTAGAGAAAATGAATTTCTACAAAAATGATTTTGTTGATACGCATTTAAAATGTTATTATTGTAGATATTTAGATTCTAGTAACTGTGTGTGGTTATTAAATTAAGTATTGTAAGTGAATAACGGCTAGTTACTACGATTTCGTTATCGATAACATTCTTCCTTCAGTTTAATTATAATAATGAATATTTTATTGAACATCAGAACTAGGCTCATATTAGGTTTTAAGCTTTCTTTAATTTTATTCTAAACTGGCAAGAGACATGCATTAACATTGGTCTTTCGAACCTGAATGTCGAAATTGCAGAGTTTAAAACTCAACGATATCTCATTCGACTCAATATTAATAGAATTGAGGCGATGGAACCGTTTTGATTTACAGACATACAGAGGGAAGGACAGATCAAGAGTGTTAGTGTTTTGAACGATTAAAACTCTAAACATAATCGTGTTTGTTTGGTCTCTCGAATATGAAAAATAATGTATCCATGTATAATTTTTTTTGAGACTGTGTAAAAAAAGACCAATCTATATGGTATTTTATTTTTGTATTTGGATCCAGACATTTTGTAGATTCTAAAAATTGCTGTTTTAAAATAATCGTTCTCAAATGACACTTTTGTTTCTGAGACTGTTGTCACTTAAGTCCAGTCGGTGTTGCTGTTGCAGAATTTCAACGTTATTATTCGTCAAACTACATAAACCTTAATGATCGTACTTCCAATTCCGTTGTAACGGAGAGGTATAGAAAATCTTAATTCTCATTAATTGCGCGGGCCGCGCGGGTCCCTCCCTTAAAACCGAAGTTCCGCGATCGCTCCCCGAGGTAATGGTGTTCGAGCTTTTCTAAACTTGCCAACTTTTACAATTCTACCTCGTGAACCCAACTCGTAATTTCTCGCTAACAAACAAATTTTCACACTGCTTATAGGTTTGCCGATTGGAATTTCTGTTTTTTTTTTATTTTTTTCATTTTAAATATTATTAATGAGGTATTGAGTTACAAACCTGGTTTTGTAAATTGATTAATTGATTGAATGAATACGATATGGAATTTTTAAGAGTTGCACTTAGTATTCGAAATAAACAACTTCATCAATGCATTAAGTATCATTTTATCGTCATTTCGTTTGCCTAAAATTGTATTGAAGGCCCCATCATTATTGTGTAGTGGGTTAATGAAGTATGTATGGCGTTTGAAATACTAAGATATATAATTTCCATTTCATCGTCGGGGTGTGTCGAAGTCAGCGCGTATACTTCTGTGACCTTCGATGAATGTCATTTGTTAAGTTTGAGTATAAGGTACGTTTGCCCTGCTTGACACACTTTAGACCTTGATTACACTGCTGGTAAAGGACTTGTGGATGATAAATTCGACACCGCCTAGTGTAAATCTATAGGTTTCCCGGTAGTACAACGGATTCTACGTACATGTGCAACACACAGAACGTAAGGTTTCATATATCGAAAAATAGGTAGTGTCTAATGGCAGTGGGATCTTGGACTATACCCTTTACAACACGTTATCCGGTCAGTGGTGAATACTTTGCTATTTGAAAATTGCTTTATTGCTTCCAATGTTTCAAAGCTTATTCTATTATTCTAGATCACGAGAATGGTTCAAGATCTGTGTTTCCTAAAATATTATTATTCCCTAATTATTTAACAATTTAGGTTACGTTTGTCAGCATAGACCGTGTTGCGAGTGCAAAACTTATTTGTCACATAATATTTATTGTATTCGAATTCTTAAATATCAGAAGAAAATTGGCGAAAAGCAAAATGAAATAATTAGACGCTTGCCTGCAACATGTATTAACATGCAGCATGCAACCCACCGCTGACCCTCGAATCTGCCTCTCCACTACGAATCTCTATCCAAATGATTGAATATTGATTCCAGAGGATTGACAGATATCGAACACCTAAGCAAGTGTTATTTATTACTATAATTATCTAATTCCGCCAACTATTAAATTGTTTAGTTCTACGTTACATGCCAGCAACATCTTCGGAAATTGCCGACAGTCACATCCACCAGGGTGCAGGAGCGTTAAAACAACCAACACAACCTCGTTAGACAGGGCTGTCATGCAATGGTCAAAAGCGACGAAAACATTATTAAGACAGCCACAGATCACCACCGATAGACATGCTTGTCAAATGTCACAGACTAACCATCACCAACATTAAAGCGTCCAATAATGGCGATTTATAAACGTCAATTTGGTCGTTGAGCATATTATTATTATCTTTATGTTTTAAAATTTCGAAGGATTCCAAACATTCAAACGTAACCTTCTCACACACATGCAAGACATCGAATTTGTGATCATTATTAAGCATGACCGGTTTCTAATAGATGTTTAGCAAAATGGGATCTGATTTATTATTTTAAAGGCCGAAATATGTTCTTTATATCTTTTCAAAGCAACGTCCGGTTTGTCCTATATATATTGATTTACAGTCATCACAAGTTAATTTATAAATTCCAGATTTTTATTATTGTGTAATTTATCTTTATTGTTACATAAAGTTTTCAAATTATTATTTGTTTTAAAGGCCGTATAAATATTATGTTTTTAATAATCTTGAAATTTTCTCCGAAATTGTACCAAAATATGTCAAACTAGCTATATATTTCTTTTGATCTTTAGATTGTGTTGGATAGATACTTTTATTTATAATACTTTTTGTTTTTATTAATGAGTCCATCAATACATTTTGCTATCCGTTTGCCAATGCTATACTGTAAATGGTATTTAATTCTAAAGAAATTATGATTATTAAGGTATGGTAAATAACCGATGTATCATTGATTTATAAGCCATAATCAATGATACACCGGTTGTTAGCATACCCATCATCATAAATATCATTCCGCTTGTAATAAAAATGTATTATCATTTCATCAACAAAAATAAAAAACGGTATAAGCAAAATAACACAATCTGATCAAAAAACGTTTATTCAATTTCAGAATTTTAAAAGATAAAAAAATAATAAAACAAATGACGTAACTTTATGTGTAAAACAATACGCAATAATGCCATCTTGTGAATTTATGGTATGTTAACATTTTGACAAAATAAATCGCAGATCTGCCATCAACCGGTCATAACAATAATGATCTTGTTGTGAAAACGTTTGAGTTTTGGAATCCTTCGGCAAAACCTAAGATGTAATAATAATGAAACGTATTTTGAACTAAACAATTTAATAGTTGGCGGAATTAGATGTGATAGTAATAAATAACACTTCTTTGGTGTTGATATCTGTCTCCTCTGGAATCAATATTCATCATTTGGTAGATATAATAGTAAATAATGAATAAATGGAGGTGTTCATATGCATGTTGGAACATGTTGCAGGCAAGCGTCCTATGGATTTCCGCGAATTAACACCTCATACAATACAATATGAAATAATTAGTTTTCATAATTAGTTTTGAAGACTTTGCTTATTAAAAACAATATGCAAATATTATTTTCAAATAATGAATTTCTCTGTAAAGTATTAATTGCCTAATTAATGTTGATTACTCCATATTAATTTCATTTTCACTGAAGGATAGGTTTATATCATATTAAAATGTTCATTTTAGAATATATTGAATAACATTTGCATTAAATAATGTATTAATATACACTTTTTTTCTACAGGGTATATAACAACTTTAGTTCTAGCTTTTGCTTTTTAGTTATGTTCTATCGACTCAACTGTTTTTATTTATTTTTGCAAGGATCATATAAATCTGCCTTGAAGAGTTTATCTTCGAGTAACTAGTATCCCCCTCGGCTCCAAGTGCACATAAACATTAAATTAGACATTATCTCGATCCAAATGACCATCAGATCGTTCCCCCACTTTGGATTGCAGTTTTCTTGGAGAACCTAAGTTTCATCTCTATTCTAGTTTCAATTTTAAAGACTGATTTAATAGTGATTTACGTTTGATTCTCATTTTGTTCTCTGTTCCGAACCCAAGTTTGAATCCGGTTCCGTTTTTAATTACGATTCCAACCCTGATCCCAATTCCAACATCAATCGTAATACCTTATGTCCATATGGAATAATATAGTTTAAAACAAAAAAATACATTTCAATCTCTCTACCGGTTATCGAGTTTTAACGATATAAAAAATTAGTAACCCTCACTCCCATTTCCTACAGTGCCGTTGGCTGTGGCACGTTAAGAGCGTTGTCTTCAAACAGAAGGCATCTGGTTCGATGTACGGGCGATCTGATCGATGAATTTTTTAACTTAAGTCAAGTGTGTTGCTCAGTTCGTGTTTCGAAGAGAACACTTAAGCTGAAATAAGCTATTGCGTGTGGGCATCTTTCAGGAACGGTACGATTAAAAGATGACACGGCAACGACCGTTTTTAATACCGTATTTGATGTACAAAATTTCCACCGAATATTATTGATCTATAAATAATATTTAGAAACGTTAACTGTGGAAAATTATATACCATGCTAACTATTTATTTCGACAAACAAGTACAGTTAAAAAATTATTATCCACTTACTTAGATACTACTTTGACTTATGGTGTATATTTAAAATAATATTCCTCGAACGAAATATAATTATTAAACGATATTATTACATATTTCGTCGGTTAATAATAAATACATCGCTTTTGTTTTCTAAATTAAATTGTAACAAAACAAAATGACGTCGCATCGTATTATTAATATATACATATATAATGAAAATAGGTTGTCTTTGTTCGCCAATCACGTAAAAACTACTAAACGTATAGACATGGGACTGGGACCACTCGATGCGGGATGATTTGTAGATGGTTCTAGGCTACTCATTTTTCGAATTCCGTAAATCCTTCGCCATTTTATTTATAATAAAAATTACCCAGCGAAGCGGGCGAGACAGCTAATCAAAGATAAAATATGCTAATATATATTCACTCAGTTAAATTTATAGACGACGAAAAGAGCTCCCAATTAATTGTTTAGGCGGTGTTATTGGCTTATAAAGGAAGGGTCACTACTACCTGTAGCGATAGCTTTCAATTAAAATAACGGATTTTCAATATCATAAATAGTAATTTAAGGAATCGTTCTCGTTCAGCGCCAACGATTATCGTCGTGTTAAGAAAGTGATTTCGCCAGATAGCTCTTTGCTTCCATTTCGGTCTCGATGAACGAATTAAAGCGAAGTTACGCTTTCGTTTCAACGAGTTTGAAATAAGTTCTACAACTGAAATAGCAATAATAAAAGAAGAAAACGAATGCATTTATCTCTTAGAATCATGGAACAAGGAAATTTTATCGTTAAAAATCTTGAAAACTTAGCTATAAAATAACAATTGTTAGATATTGTATTGTGTGAGGTGTTGATTCGCGGAAATCTATAGTAGACGCTTGCCTGCGACATGCATTAACTTGCAGCATGCAACCCACCGCTGACCCTCGAATCTGCCTCTCCTCTACGAATCTCTATCCAAATGATTGAATATTGATTCCAGAAGATTGACAGATATCGAACACCTAAGCAAGTGTTATTTATTTTGAAATTAGTTTTTTTTTTTATTTTCCTTGTCAGGCTTTATATAAATGTTACATTCATATGTATTCATTCTGTGAAAATTCTGTTATATGATACTTATTTTTATCTTTTTTTAATCACTTTTATTATCTCTCTTAAGTCATGTATAATATTAATAATATTTATTAAGTAATAAGCCCACTGGTGGACGATGGCCTATTTTCTTTCCTTTCTAAGCGACATTCGACTCTTTCGAATTCTAATTTTTCATTACAGCAACAAAATACATGAGATACGATAATTTTTCAATTTTCATGAACGACAAGATAATAACGACACGACCCTCATCGCTAACGAGCCATCGTCGTGAAGACGAAATTACCAGAGGTCGTTTCCTGTCATTAAAATGTCAAACGGGAGACTTTTGGAGTACAAGTGAAAAACAGAACGCGCGTGCAACGTAATCGACAAAGCTGTACCTGTCTAAAATTCGTGGTGTAATTGAGTGAATGCACGGTACCGTAACTGGAAATAAAATGTTTAACTACCGTTTTTGTATGCCGCCTGTTAGTGTTCACATAGCTTTTCTCATTAAAGCTGTTTAAAATGAAAAATTAATTTAGTTTCTTTGTCTGCCCTTTAATGTATCCTGCCGACCTTAAATAAATGCGCCCACACTTTAATATTTAAATTCGAGGGACGAGTGGTCAACAGTTTATTTTCGAATAAGAACGTATCCAGTCACTGCCGATGCGCACCTCTCTTACAAATCTTCATAATCAATTCCACAATTTTCCCACGAACTTAAGATCTCCTCGCTGGCGCGGTGCGGGGTTGAGGGCTAACTGTTGGTTCACGATCAGGATCGAACCCAACACCTTGTCGTTCCAAGGTTACAATTGTAACCACTGCGCCACCGCCGGTCCGTCTTCGGTTGCTGATGATTCATTCGGATGCCGACTCCTGGGGGGTGACCAATATTTTTTTAATTTAGCTCAGATTTAACTATTCGGTACGTGCCCGCGACAGCACGCTGAGCCGTCGCCCCTCGACGTTCCCAGCGTATCAGTGATAAAGGTCGTTAGTGATCATCGACTTTATATCACAATTATACAAATAAAAATTGAAACTAGAAAATAAAATACATATGTTAAAGATTATACAATTTGATTTATATAAACTTATACACATTTCAATTTCAGGTATTTAAGAATTAGGTCTGTGTGAACGCAATGGCGTAATCGAGTTTAGATCTTTTGCTTATTTTAGGGAATTCAAGTAAAAAGGAATGTAAAAAAAAATTAGAGGTTCTTCTTGAAAACCTAATTTATAAGTTTCACAGAAGAAAATTAGATTGGTCGAATTAAATTTACAAATTCCGCTTAGCCTATTGGATAAGGGGATGATTAATAATTGGATCATGGAATCGACCACGAAAAGTTCACGCTACGTACATAGGTAGAAACTAGTATAACTTTAGAGTGCTCATGACAGAGGACGACACGGCTTGAATAATTAATATTGTTTTATTCGAGCGGCAGCGTAAGCTCCGGTTACTCAGTTCATTTATTAGAACGTAATTTAAGGCGTCCTCCATTCAAATCCGTCGCTCGCGCCACGCTCGCGGGCGTATTTCACGAGGAAGCAAATGAAAATTTCAGTTCGCCTCCCGGGCCGCCGATTCCGATAGTTGTAGATCTTCAGCTGAGACGTGTACTTCGGCTGTAGTCATTCAAGTTAATCACCCGAGGGCGACACCGTCGAAAGCGAGCATTAATCACCGCCGCCCGCGCGGCGCCCGGCGCGGCGCCGCGACCTTGCGACCGCGCGCGCCGTCTCCGGTGGCTTACCTGCGACGCGGCGACTCCGCTACGGGAAATTATTTAAAGAGCGAATAATACCGCGGGATCGACTGAAAATATAATGCGTTTTCACTTTTACCGAAGAAAAACAACGTATCATATACGGGTGTGTAGTAAGTCTAAATAAAGTTTTATTAATTATCGACAGTATCGACTGTTAATTATAAATTGCAATTGGTGCCTTTTCCATTGCGGTCCAGTGAAAGGTTTTAGTTTTAGCCAACGTTGATATTTGAATCCTTTCTCGTATTTATGAATGTTTCTATTGAAATTACACAGATTTCGTGTACGGAACCAACATATCGCAACAGGACATTATTAATTTTTTTATGTATGTGAAGTTCTTTTTAAAATTAAAGCTACTATCAGAGTAACTGTTGTTAAACTTCAATTTTTTCAATCTAATTTAATTTATTTTATTTAATTTTTTAAAACAAAAAATATATTTTTCGATTATATATAAATTACGATAATAACTATATCATATAATAAAATTGTGTACAATAAATAATAGACTAAAATAATTATTAAATTAGCATCATTAAATTTTTACCTTAAAAGTATGCAGTAAGATAAACGTCAATGAAAGGTTTTTTTTCATTAGATCAACAGATCAATTCCTTTGGAAAAATTGAAAGAAGTAGTGAAAACTATTTATATATGAATTGATAAATAAAATCACCAGAAATCTGGTTGCCTAAGTTATCATACGAATCCACAACAGCGCTTTTTTATATCCATAAAAATTTATGGTCCAGACTGGAGGTTAAAATAAAATATACTCTCTATTGGATTCTATTTGCTAAATATATCACACAATAATAATAAATTACTTGTAACACAACAGTACGAGATATAATATTTAAATTAGTAAATAACTATTATGCTTACATTAAAAAAAAATAAGACAATGGTACATTAATATTCATTATTTCAAAGAGGCAATATATTATATAGAAATAAAATAATTCTTTAAAAAATGCTTGAATAAATATTCGATAAAAATAGGAACAGACTCCCAAATTTTCGTCGCCAAGATTGTGTCAGCAGAATTCTCCACTGGCGCCCGCTGTCAGCTACGAGTTAGGGTCGTGGTTGATTGAGAGGCACTATTTAAGGAAGTAACAGTTAAAATTCCTATATGTGAAATGTGGCTAGCAGCAATTTTCATACTCTTTGATTGTGAAATGAATTTATTTCAACATTTGGATACCCATAACTTTTCAAATGTAACTGTTATAATATCTGGCTGCGTAATGTTTTCGTCGGTCGGTATCTCCTTATTCGATAATCCTAAATTTTGTTATAAACTGTAAATTTTTATCGAAATCTACAGTTTTTAACAACATTTTCAGTGTCATAATGAATACCAAGTATTAGTATGGGTTTCATGTTCTTTTTTCTATCAATATTTTATTTCATATCTTAAGCGTTTATCGGGGTGTATTGTTACTAATGGAAGTAATTTATGTTTCAATTTGTTTTATTAAGTATTTTCATCTTTATTTGTACAATATTATAATAACAGATTAAATCATAAATGGGTATTCCGCAACCTCCTAATTCGCACTGGGCCAATGTGATAAATTATATTCTAAACCTATTCTAAAATAAAGAAGATAAAATTTGAATTTATTTTTTGTCTAAATTCATTATGTACTAAATTACAACTTTTTCGTGAAATAGGTTCGGAGAAAATATAATAAATAGGTTCGACTGTGATAGACGGAGAGACAGAGAAAGACACAAGAGTGATCTCATTAGGTTTCAGTTCTTCATCAGGTGTATAGAATCCAGAAAAAAATACAAATAGTACATACAAATAGTCGAGGTTTCTAAAAATTCTATTATTTTAGTTTTCATCCATACATTTAGACACTTACATTTAGGAATAAGACTTTACGAAGTCATTGTCAATTTCAACAAACGCTATAATAAGTTCTTTTATATGAATTTCTTGAGTTATTGCTGTTCAATTTTTATTGATACATATCTACTTATGAATTTTGAAGAAGAAATTTTTTCTTACATGTAATTCTATCTTGAATGGGGTAAATATAAAATGGCAGAAAATAAAACAGCAGCGTAATTGTAAAGGTCGATGTTATACAGCGAGTTTAGAACAAAATCCGATATTTTAGAAAAAAAAAATAATAAACGCGGGCAGTATTTGATTATATATTAAAGATATTAGAAGAAGTTTGGAAAATATATTAAAATTATGCATAATATATATTTCAACATAATTCTGAAAAATAAATTCTTTAAAATAAAAATTTTGCCATTGTGGAAAACATAATCTAGTCATTCACAATTGTCTAGTGTCAAAAATAACGGTAACTTGAAACTTTAATTATAATTGAATACACCTTAGTTAACGTTTAATAGATAGGACGCGGTACAACGATTAAAAGTTATTGCATTCGAACCAGAAAGTAACCTGCTGTATCTTGACCACGGGCGAACTATGTTTATAGCTCAAGTCAGAGCAGGCGTTGGTCAACGTCCCGGAGCGTCACGCCCTCGCCTCGGTGTCGGACGTGGTCATCACATCGGTTCCCACATCCACACCGGGCCAACTCGGAGCGCCCAAGGTCCCCTAGTTTAAAACGGATAAGTTCGTTGAAAAGTCTGTCTCGAGCGGTGTGGTCATCGAGAAGCTGCGCCGACGGCAACCTTTAATGATATGAAAATGATTTAGATCCATGAAATACAACGCCCATAAGCATACCACTAACGTGCACAATCATCCGAGTCGCAGATACGGCAAGTCGGAAGCAATACGCTAACAAACGGGGACACTCACCGGCGGGGGTGACTGATGCGTTCTCGTCTACCGTTTATTATATATAGTCAGTCAAGTTAATCGTCCGGGAAGCGGCGGGCGTCGCGTGACGTCACATTAATCACCAGCACTCGCCGCAGACGCGGTGCCGCGTACGGACCATTGATATCGTTTGTTTGTCGCGGTTATGCGGACCTACATGTACGTCGTATGGAAATATTGATATACGTTTGTGACATGAAAACGATTAAGCGTTTAGGTTGTAACGAACGCATCGATTTTAAGCAGAATCCTGACAAGTGGATAGTAAGCTCGTGCTAAGTGTTAAGTTGCTTAACTCGTTAATAATTTAAATTTGCAGTAGTTTGGTATCTATTCGCCATAACTGTTATTAATATTAAAACAGCAATATAAAGAGGTTTATATACCATAAGGGTAAACAGAAACCACATAGTTCTACATGGTACTGTTTTTAAATCTCTTTTTTGCTTTACTGACGTACATACATACATCATTTAATAGGAGCTCGATGATTGGGGATGCTTAAAGGTTGTCTCTTCTTTAATATGCCATTAATTTAGTTTGCGTAAAATTTTCAAGTGCGCTCTTTGCCCACTCTTCCATCACACACGTTAGGTTTGTAGTATTCGCTCTGTATTCGTATTCGTCAGTTTTCTTTTATTTATTCTTTACAGATGCCCAAACCTATTCAATTTTGACGTGATAACGTCTTATAAATCGATGAACGCCGGCTACACACGAAAAAGCATGACTCATTGTCGCGTTCCGCCTGAGCCGAGCGTGCGAGCGAGAGCGCGGAACAATGAGGCTCGATCGGCCTAAGCGTTCAGCTGGTGACGCATCTATCTCTTTACTGTATAATTTAAGTAGAAAGATATTTGAATTAATGAGTGCAGTAAATGTTAATTTATCGAAAACATTGTCATTTTTAATTAACTCCTTTGTATTATACAAAATAATGAAAATTCAGTGATAATAATTCAATTCAATTCAAAAAAGAATGCAATTTTTCATCAATGTTTTCTTATGACATTATCACGTAAAATCATCGTCCATAAACCGACTTTACAGACAACCAATTTTTTTTCTACTATAGTCACTAAACCTTCTTTTAAACCTCATCGCACTACCATTGCTATTCCTATAACTATTTTTCAAAGGCCTTCCACACGTACTATACAAGGAAAATATCACTGAAATATTTACTCTATTTTTAAGTTTTTTCTACACAATCCACTGTTATACAAATCTGAGCACCAGGACATACATAGTGAAATAAGGTTGCAAACCACACCTTATAATAAATTTCATTTTTGTTGTATGTAGACTTCTGTCTAGATAAAAAATACGCGATTATAATTTCGATTATTTACTGCGATACGTAAAATTGAGCACAGTTATATATAATTCCCGAACGACTTATCGATACCTAAGATACAAGACAACGGACTACTTATGATTAACAATGGTTACTTATTACTAACCGAAATCGTAAATGTCACTGTGAGCGTCGTTAACACATCGTTAATGATAATATTCGTCCATATCGGGTTTCGCAGTAGACCATTATTTACATCGTCGTGATCAATGAATGTTAGTTTGACGAAAGAGAGAACTATACATGAGAATATTAATTGTTGTTTATTTAAACTGGCTAGTGATTATGATAGTAATGCACGAGTCAGTCCACAAATTGTTCGTATGCGTTAAAAGTAAAAAAATGTATTTAAATGTAATAAAAATTTAAATTGAAAAGCGATTTTTATATAAATCTTTTATTTCTTTATTCAAAGTATTGCGATTGTTTATTTAAAAAAAAAACAAATTAGCAATTCTATAATCAAACGCCATTTCGCGAGATAGTTTTGCTATTGACAAAAGCAAATAAATGCCCACTTATCTTATTTTCGACATTTACTTTTCTCTCGATAACTCTATCATAGCTGTCACTGTTTGTACAAAAAAAGAGGACAAATGTGAGTAAGCCTCACATCTTCAGGATCTCGTAGCAAAAATATCTGAGGGATTTTTTCAAATAGTATTTCAAAAAAAATTTTTAAACTTTAGAATTATTAATATCTTCCATTTTCATAGCGGGAAATTAAAAAACGTTCTTCGATACATAGTACTACATTAGGTTTATTCTCCAACCGCAAATGACAGTTTGCAATATTATGAAAATATTTTTTATATGATAAAACTACAAGTTAACAATGTACGGGTCAAATTCTGTGATTCTAGGTAAACGGCAAGTACCCTGTCAGTTTTATTGAATGGATTTGGGAGTATCAGCATATTAGCCAAAATGGCAGTGATAACTTAGGAATTTTTATATATTTTTTTGTATGTTCAATAGATTTCAGACCTTAATGTTTTATATAAGCTTTGACTCGACACCTTTATCCGTTGTTGAGAAAACGGATACTGACAGACGAACAGATAGATAGATAGATGGACAAAAAATTGACCCTACAGTCACCGGACCCTACGGTGAGTCGTATACGGACGTTAAACAAAGCAATGTATGACCTATTCATTCCGGCAATAGAGCCCCTCTGTAGAGATTGCAGCAGCCTCACTAGTTTCCTATTTTATGCATGGATACTATCTTTTATAAATAATTTCTATCCACTTTATCATAAACTTTTTTCCAAATCTCTGATAATTCAGAAAACCTTGATCCACGGCCAAAATTTTTTTCTACCTTGGATTGTAGGGAAAAACTTGGTTTGTACCTTCCACACGTTTCGAAATCCCACATACAAATCTCAAATATTACTTTTAATTTGGTAAAAACTGATATTCGCAAACCTTTAACCTTTGATATAATTTTTCAAGCATACAATTTCACAAAAGGTTTTTCAGGCAGTATTTATAATGTCAAAATAAAGATAATCCCGGCAAAAACCTTCATTTGGATATATATTCGCAGAAAAAGTAATATTTTTCTGGCCTACGCAAATAAAGCAAACGTAATAAAGACGAAATTACAATTTAAAAAATTTGTGTCAGTTTAAACTAGCCGTTTGCCCTCGGCTTTGCGCACGTGGAGGCGGAATAAATTATTGTTCATATTTTACATCTACTCGTATCATATTCCGCTTCCGATCTTGTGCTCGATAATGGTCCCGGTGTCAGCGTCGGTTCTGATTTCAATAACCATTCCTCTTTTAGTTGCAATGTTAGTTCTGCTCTTGATTCCAATTCGAATCTGGTTTAGATTCTGGTTCCGATTTCGCTTTCGACAAAACCTCTCTATTATAACTTATTACTTCGTTTTGTGATGAATTGCGTTGTACTATTTTCTTTTAAGTCACACAGTGTTTTTCTTGTCTCTCATAAATGTAATGGCCAACTGCATATGTAACTAATTGAGATATTTGGCTTTCTCAATGTGGACAAAAATATCAATGAACCAATTATAATGACGATGAAATTACAATTAATCTATGCGAATTAATTACTGTGTACTATCTTTTATAATATAAGTATATTTTCAAACTTAAGTGTATGTTCAAATATGAGATTATTTTCAAATATAAGTGTACTTTAAAACATAATAATTTATTTCAAAATACATGTATTAAATTTTGATAAAACAGGCCTCGAACTCGAGTGGAGAGTGTTCCGTACTACAAATCATAGTATTAGTCTTTGATGAAATAAGGAAACATATTTTGTTTTAAATACTTTTACTTTTACTGTTGTCTTTCGTTTCCAGTGGGAATGCAAAGACTTAAGATTATGATCGTTTAGGTTTTGCATCGAGTTTTTTTCTTTAATATTTACTTTAATAACTTTTAAACCATACATTTCAAAATTATATAAAAAATGTATTTGTATTTCTCAAAAGAAAGCCGTTCGTTCGGTACGTTATATGATGCATTCAACCAGTCTTTTTTATTTTCTAAAATTTCTAATAATTCCCCCAAAATCAGAATTTGTTTATTGGCGTCATACATATGGTCGTGATTGTTGACATAGATTAAAATCAACTTTTACAATTTCACGACAAAACGCAAATAAGAAAAGTGAAATTTATATATACTTGTACAAATACTGGAAGTATAATTGTATTAATGCCCCGCAACACACGAATTCATTAATTTAACACTATAGATCAATAATAAAGATAACCAAAAAAATGTCCATCATACTAATTTTAAGTGAGAAAGTTCATTAGATTATTAGAATGTAGATATTGAACGTTACAGGCGGTACGCACGTTACAAGTTTTTTTTTTATGGTTTATACATCTTAAATATTTTTTAGAAATATAAAACGATTCGTGACACAATTTTTTTTATATATTTGTACAATGAAATCACACTTTGTAAGATTTATTGATTCTCGTGTTTTCTGCATCACATAAAAAACAGTTTACTCCTGCATAACCACACATATCCATACATCCGTGCACACAACAAACGCGCGGACGCGCATACACACAGAAACACAAGCGCGCGCGCGCATAACATGAATATGAAACGCTAAATATATTGATTCACGAAGGAGATCTTCTTCTAACGAGACACAACTGTATATGATTTATTTTTAGCTGAATTAAATCATGCTTAATCAAAATTGGCCAAGTATTGCTTTCACTTTTGTACGGAGCAAGTGAAAAAGCAGTTCCGATCTCGAATTTTTGTTCATTGCTAATCATTCCGGGGTCTTATTCTTAATTGGAGTGCAACTACAAAATTATTCTTATATAAGTTACATGAAGTATTCTTATTCTTTATAATATAAAAGTTCCACAGGTCATACAGATCACATTTATTCACATTAAATTATTTTACCCCATTTCTACTGTCATCGCTAAAGAGCTCCGATGTGTTTCTGATTGTTACGTTGGAATTATTCAATGAATGAAAATATTTAAGTAGATTAATAAATAGTTGATTTTAATTCTGTGTGTACCATTGAATAGTTGTTCTGGCGACAAATCGCAGTACTATTCCTTACCTCGTAACCGTTAAGGAGTATTGTGGATTCCATTATCAACTCTGCAGCGTGAGATGATAACCATCAGACGCTAAAAGTTGAATATCTAAAAAAAATAGCTCAATCACACTGCAGCGTCCATAATATTTGAGGGTTACTCTTTATTTCCCTGGAATACGATCAGATCCTGACTTGGTGACTACGGAACCACCTCGGAAGTATATTCTTTTAAATAAACAAAATTCGAAATCTGTCCACAATTGACGAAATACATAAAAAATACATATAGACGAACATAGGACCTTCTCCTTCTTTGAAGTTGGCTAAAAAGGAATGTGTCGTCGAAAAGCAAACGTCGCATGTCTCAACGACATAATATAATCAACTAAAATATGTCAATGAAATAGGTTGAACAGATATACATTTGTAATATTCAAAACATCGTCATACAGTTTTGTTATTATATTATAAAATGGTGTTATTGAATTATCAGTTCCGGTATTTTGAACAGTTTGATAGCATAACGAAAAAAATCTTTCACTGCAGATGTAAGCTCGTAAACATTAATATGTCCGCGTTAAATTGTTATCATTGTGGGTTATTAATAAACTCCGGTTTGTGTGGACGCAATAGGGCTTGTTTACGTCTTTGGCGCCCTTTATCACGCCTACTGCCGAGGGACGCTATGGAAGTACTTCGAATGTCCAATGAGAAAAAGAAATAGATATTGGTAGCAGAAAATAGAATGACTTCGAACTTATTTCATATACCTAATTACATCAATAAATAGACTGAAAAGACTCATTCGTTAAAACAAACCACATCTACTTTAATGATCGCCATTCAAAGTTTTTCACATGTGGTAATGATATTTTTTCAGTTTGTAAGTAAAGATGTCGCTCTAACTTCACGAATATTTCAATCTCGTCGTCTACGAGAATAAAGCTGCAGTCGGTGAACAGATTCATAATCAGCGAACTCATCCATAACCACACAAAAATATTGAAAAAGATGTAGTAAAACTTTCTCGCTCTACTTTGTTTTTCAATTTTTTGTTGTGCATGTACATTGTCGTGCTGAAGTTGTCCTTTTCCAGTTTAGTATTTTATCGAGGTCCGGTAAACTCATAAAAATACTAGTCTAGTACTTTTACGTTGGTGCCGTAAAAGTTCTATGATTTACCATACTGTCAACAATATTACTGCGAATTTATAGTTCTATCTGAAATCGCTAAATGTTGTATTCTTCTTATAATATTTTATTTTCTATTGCTTTTCATATTTTTCTGAAATCGCTTTTACTGCCGATATACATAGTTCCTAAACAGGGGCTACTTGTCTCTTAACTACGTAAATTTCTATGATGTGATTTGAATGTCTAACAAATTGTTTGATATTTTACGACTGAATTATGAGTGCATTATGTGAATAATTTGTCGTTTATGACTGGTTCGAGGCTTGATTTTGGGTCTTCTCGGAGCTAATTATTCTTCTATTTACTATTCCAGTTATCAATCATATATCAATCTGATCTTCAATGTAGGTGTAAATTTTGTATTAAACTTGAAACGTAAACGCTTATCAATATTTTTCTGTGTCGTTCTGTTTGGCTTTCATATCAAGTTTTCATCAAAATAATATCTGAAGTTTCTATGGATTTTTCCTTTTTCGATAGAAATTAATCTTATGTCGAAGTGATTTATGAAATATAAGTTACGATGTTAAAATTGCACAAAAGGTTCTACATAAATATTAAAAGAAAAGTGATTTTGTCCTCAAAATGAGTATTATAAGTTTAATATAAGTTGATGTATTTTTGAGGTAAAATCGTCGAAAGAACGATTTGAATAAGTTATGAAATATTCTCTACGGGGAATGTGAATTCAATGAGAATTGTGAAGAACTTTTGATAATTTATTTCTGATACATTGTAATAAAAATCGTACTAAAAAAAGAACGCTACTTGTGTAGTCCGACATCTTCACCAATTTCTTTCCAATAATGTAACTAAAAGACAAAGAAAATATTTGTACATAAATTAAATTTCAACTTTTTAATATTCGACAGTTTTACTTCGCGTAATAAATTACTCGGACTTGTGAGTTATTCAGTTCTTTTGTGGATACCGTTGATAAGCAGTAATATAAAGAACTGCTCTGGTTCGGCACATATAGTACTAGCTAAGCGTTTTAGGTAAGTGCCTTGGTGTATTCCATCGACATAAATAAGCCTTCTCATAAGAAAATTCTACAAATACATTCCTTATCGCTGTTTATGCAAGAAAGAGTTTACTACGTGCAGAATAACATACGGATATCGAGTTTATCGCGATATTTTTTTTTTCCTTGAAATGCGTAAAAAACACTGATTGCACAGTGCGTTGGTGAATGACACTTGTTTGTAGTGATAGTATCGTAAGTTTGGACTTTTGCACGTCTTGTGTTTGTATATTTTTTGGATAGAGCTATCAAGTAGTATAATACGTAAGGCGGTATCCATATATTTAGATAAGGGCGGATTAAAATTGAATTAAGGTCGGATAGGGTGCTGATAACATGTGCTGTCAATTTTCGGTTAAGGTTGTTGGAGCTTCATTTTTGGGCGTTAGATGACGAGCTCGTAAAGGCAGCTGATTACCGGTGCCTTGAACCTGCTTACGTTAAAGTAAAATTTGCGGGAAAATATATTAATACATATTATTAAAAAGTTTAGTATTAGTAAAGTAAAAATTGATATTCTAAACAGTCATCTCAATTTAGGTGGTAAATCATGTAACAGCGTATAATTGTTATTTGAAATTTAAAAGTTACTTGAAAAAGGAAACTAAGGTTGTATATTTCTTTGTGTTGCTTTTAAGCTTCAATCTGGGTCTTCAATAGAGTGAAATTGGTATATTTTTACTCAATTGAAGATTGAATGAAAATATGCTAAACCTCAAGGAAAATAACTTTTTTATGATACTTTATATCAAATTAAAACATATATTTCTAGGTGAAATGCTTTATTTATTTCAACCTAGTTTTTGTCTGTGATTTTGCTCACACGTACAAGAAAAAATTTTCTTAATTTTTTATTTATACTATCCGGATATAGATAGTATCAAAGTACTGGGATCGGAAATTGAAATGAAAACCGAGACTGAGACTAGATACAAAATTAAAAGTAGAGTCTACACTTACGAAAACTCAAAACTTTTAATGAACGTATGCATACGAATGTACATTATTAGTTTGTCTTAAAAGGCATTAAAGGACGTGATATTTTTAAATATGTTGTAAATTTTCTACTTGAAATTCTGGTACAGTTTACATAAATAAACATCGACGGTTTTTTTTATTATCGATACAAGCGATAATCCGTAGAACATATTAAAAATTATATTTTATTATGCAAACTTAAAAAATACGCGAACGGGAATCATAATTTTAGTTGAATTGATTCACAAATGTAGACGCGAAATTAAATGAGAATAAATATTTCTTTTCACTATAGAGTGAACTATACAGGTTTAGTTTTAAAGGCGATCCGTCGCAAACCGGTTACTCGACGTCGCTAAGTTTAAATGGCTCACAAAATTCAGTACATGAAATATTCAGTAACATCGACCGAGATCTAGTGTGGAGTTTGAAGTTTAAGCTAGGATCCCACCAGAGAACGAGAATTTATTGTATATAACCCGAAAATGAAAGATTTTTCCAAAAATTTAACCAATTATTTTTTTTTTATTTACACCCGATGACTTTGGCATTAAAAAATAAAACGAAATAAATGTTAAAAAAATTAACTTTGTAATTTATCATTATAGGGTCGGCGTTTCGCGGCGATAAATAATTCAAATATTTTCTGTAATCTTTCGGCGTGGCCACGCCGTGACCTCCCGTATGTAGGCAGCAGTCGTCCGCCGGCGTCTGGCGTAAACAATGTCTAAGCGGAGTTTGCGGGTCGAGGGTTACAAGCCTTTTGATTGGTTTATTTTTACTTTTACTTAGGACGGCGCGCACCGACGCCGATAAGCCTGTTGCCGGGCCGGTCCCTTCGATACGCAACCATCTATGGTAGTACAAAACAAACACGGCATACGCATGGCAGAAATCATTGTAATTAGTACAAATAAAATATTCCGTGCCATAAATATTTTCAGATATTTTATTTGCGATTAAAATAATAACAATTACAATTGGAAAATTTCGGATAGAGTTCTTTTTACGCTGCATATATAAATATCTAACTACATAGTTAAAATAGATATGAAAAGCATTAAATATATCTAATGTGAAATTATATTTTAAAAGTCAACCAACTATGAAACGATAAACTTGAAATTAAGAATAATAAAAAAAAAATCAATTAATTGTAGATATCGATACTAAAGTTAAGAATAATTAAAATAAATTTAAGAAAGTACATTATAGAGAACTAGATGCCATATATCATAATATGTCAATTAAACACAATTTCGACTAAACTTATATTATTGAGTTGGCTGACTGGCAGGGTGGCAAGATCATAAGAATATAATAATATTCTAATATTATTATATTCTTTATGATAATATTTAATATAATTACATTAGAATATTATTATATTAAAGAATATTATAATAGTTTTATTGATAGCTCTCAAAGAAATCGAGATTCTATAAAAGAATGTTATTTGAGACTTTGTAGGTACAAGGGCTGTATTACGTTATATTTTTAGTCCATATTTCAATTGAAATTTAGGGGTTTAATTATTTTCAAATAAAATTGTTTATAGAATTTTCATAGAAATGAATATCGAAAATAGTTAACATATTTAAACAACAATGGTAAGTAGCAGGCAAGAGCGTGCCCAGCTTTTTGCTCCGAGCCATGGGGCAAATTAGAAATTTAAGACGGTTTAGTTGTTTTGATCTACAGAACTTACTGTGAAAAGACATTAGACATCTACATGAAACATTAGAACGTCCGCTAGCCTCGACGACCCCGTCTAATCAGGTCTGACACAGCCCAAAATATAGTGTTCTTTATGTGCCAATTAGTTGCTCTAATAATGATTTTGTTACTCTTACAGCAATTGAAAGAATGATGACAACGTCAACTTTTGCAGAGGTTAACATTGACATATAAGAACATGAAGCCTAAGCAGGTCTTACATAAATCGAAATTTAATGCTGTTTATGTGCTAATTAATTGCTCTGTGAAAATTTTATTGATATTATAAAAATTGATAAAACGATGACAGCGCCAACTTTATGTTTATTCATTTGTTATTTCTTTTGAGCTTTAGAAGAACACATTTTTTACTAGTAGAAATAAAATTGCCTACCAACAGTGTACCCAGGAGCGCAGGGGTGGTCAGCTGTCTCCTGGATACGCCTTGTACCTGGGTAAAGGTAGGCGGTTCCCCTATATTACTTATGACATACGCTAAATATCACATCTGAGAAGCTGGCCTCGACAACTTAGCGTATGACATACAATTTTGTTGTTTTTGTAACAATCGAGAAAAAGATGAAAAATTTGGAAAATCCAAAAGTGCACGCCTCACCACGGTCATTAACTTCTAAAATAAAAAATTTCAATAGAGTTTTTGATAATGAAATTTCAAAAAAAATTTATCAAATTCAAATTTCGCGCCATTTCGTGAGATATTTATAATGGCGCATGCGCTGATCTCAACTTTTCACATATGGCTTAAGGCTAATCTTCATTTGTATATAAATATAGATATACAAACACCACCTCAACACTCCGCTTGTGAGGTGTGCAATACACAGTCGTTTTTTAATTTTTTGTAAATTATAATTAAACGACAGTACTTAGAACTCTAATATTAACTAGGAATCAGCACAGGGTATAACTTTATATAATAAAAAAAAGTATTCCGATAAGATACATTTTTGGACAAATTCCTGTGCCACATACATGGATCCATAAACACAGACTGACGGACGTCCAACAATGATTGATTTTAATCTTATTATTTACTATATTAAACAAAATAATTATTTATAAAATATACTATATGTGCTAGACAGATTATTTAACATGATATTAGTGCACTCATATTACCCTGTAAGTGTTATATTAGTAAAAAAAAAGTAATTTAAGTTTCGAAAGACTGGGTTTTTTGACATGTCGAGAGTAGAGCACCACCTCAACGCTGCGCTTGTGCGGCGTGCAAAAATGACAACTTTTTTGAAAGTTAACACTGACATATAGTTATACGGCAACCAACCAGGTCTGATATAACTGAGTATTAACATAACTCTTTATGTGATAATTAATTGCTGTAAAGACAATTTTGTTGCTACTGTAATAATCCAAAAAATAGTGACCTAAATTTACACATACAGCCACTAATTTGTACAGAGTTCTCCATCTTCCACAATAACCATAGTTTTAGAGCTTTATTTTCCACTACTTCACTTCAATATAAGCATTTAATTTGTAACAAATTATTTACGAGCATGAGAGCTGTTGGCAACGATTGAAAAATCTATATAACGAATTCAAAAATTTGGAGTCCTGTGCTGTGCACTATCAGCACTTACAGTAAGCTTTGTAGAACTTTATTTTATTACTACTTTAGTAACTATTTAGCACCTAATTTTTAGCTGGTTTGAGTTGTCGGAGCGACTTGATAATCGTGTTTAATGAAAATAATGCTTTACAGTTGCTTATCTCGTATTAGTGGAACTTTAATTTTTACTAGAAAACTAATTTATGGGATATTTTTACGCGCGTGATTAGCGTGTTATATAACACCACGTGAAATATTAGGTCGGGGAAAAAGATTTTTCGTATTTTATAAGTAAAAATTTACAGTAAATTCTTTTTGACTGTGCTGATTGTAACTGGCTAGTTTTTATATCATTTTGTGATATCAAAACTGGCCAGATGATGAGATAAGATGGCATTTTAAAAATAAATATTAAAATAAAAAAGGGTTCCCGCCATTTTTCTTTTGCATTTCTATCCACCAAAACAAATGAATTATCTAACGAAGAAATTCGATGCATTAGGAAATTTCAAAATTAAAAAAAAAATGCGACACAAGTCACAAAAAAATTGTGACGTTTCTGGACTTAATGCAGTATCGGTGAGAGTTTTGATCTCAAAGTTGAAGCTTGCTCTGGTTGACCTATTACGGATAAAGTTGATACCATTTTGGTAAAAGTATAGATAAATCGGCACATTAGTTCTTACAACATAGCTGAAGAGGATTAGGATTCACAACAGTTTAAAACCATTTGAAAAAAGCTGAATATACAAAAAGCTCGATACTTGGGTCCCGCATGAATTCACTGAAAGAAATCTAGTGAATCATGTACTCGTTTGTAATTCTCTATAGAAACGTAATGAAACCGAACTATTTTTGAAAATATTGATCACTGGCGATAAAAAAATGAATTGTCTATGACAAGAAAAGATCATAGTCAAAAGACAAACAAGCTCCACACATTATAACGAAACTCGAATTAACTCGCAATAAGTTGATGCTATGTGTACAGTGGGATGGAAAGGTCATTATTCATTATTCTCGTTTACCACCAGACAAAACCATCAATTCGGATCTCTACTGCCAACAGCTAATGAAAGTCAATCAAGAAGTAGGGAAAAAACGGCCGCAATTGATCAACAGAAAAGATGATGTTTTTTACCATGATAACGCCAGACCACACACATCTTTAGCCACTAAGTAAATATTGCGAGTTTGGTAGGGAGATGTTAATTTATCCACTACATAGCCCTGACCTCGTGTTATATAATGGGTGCACTATATAGCATACCCACTATATGTGGGTGTGCTGTATACACGTCGAGTTCTTGGAGCAAGTAGTCCAGAATTGGGTTCCAAAAGGTTGGTCTGGCTACAGAGCCCTGTATACAACCCTTGGAAATCCTTTTTCTGCACTCCCTTCCAGCGCACCTAAAGACAATCTCCCGCTCTCGTAGGTAGCCTCGAACTATACCGTGGAGGTTTACTGGGCAGTTTGA